>JALIZH010030017.1:0-42529 GCA_030522465.1 Rhipicephalus appendiculatus
TGTAGGAGCGTTAAAGAGACATAGAACCGGTTTTTCGAATTTTTTTCGGGCATTATAAGGCTCAGCACCATCAAGTCATTTGCCCCACAAATCGTCACACCTTTGTATCACCACAGCTACGGGCAATTATATGTGACCCTCCTTTTCAGTACCCCATTTTCTCCGTAATTCACTGAACACAACGCCGTAATTCGCGGCAGCAGTGCCCTCCACGGAGACGAAGCGTATCACGGAGTGGCAGACATGGCCTCCTAGGCGGACATGGCCTCGGAAGGCCATGTGGTGGAGATCTCCGCCAGTGGCCGCAACACTGCAAGGCGTTCCCATTTTATTCACATGTACGCCGACAATCTGGAAACGTCAAGATGCGCACAAGAAAAGACAATTTCAGAGCAGTCACGAGCAGTTTCAGAGTAGCGCTCGTCTTCTTGTACCTTTTGTCCTTGTCCTGAGTTCGCGCTATAACAATCGTCATGACCTACCAACTAGTCCAAGCCGGCACCCGCCCTAATGGGCCCGTGTTGAGCGAAATCTGGCTTAATATAAAGAATGAAGGCACAAATATAAAGAATAAAAACCTGGAGGCCACCTTTAATCAAATACTTGGGGGCCAGGTGGTGGTACTCGTCCGTCGGCGTATTTGTGCCTTGGCGTATTGCTTACTGCCCAAAGTAGACATTAGCGTTGTCTCGCGTTCGACGCCATTCAGCCCAACACACAAGTTGTAGTTTACTGCACCGTGACACACCCAGAGGTGTCATGGTACAGTGAAGTAGAAGGTGGCGTAGAAGGGCACGCGCTCTTACGTGGGACTGGGAAAGAGGAAGGACGAGATACACGACTTCTTGCCAAGCGCCGGAGCAAGTGCACCCGACGTGTGTCCTGTCATTTGATGTACGTGACGCGAACGTTGTGTAATCCGATGCAGAGCTGACGCAACGCGAACCAGGACCGGTGAGAGAATGTGACGAGGAACATGTGACCTCTATATGCCAGATGTTCGCTGTCCTTTAACGTACTTTAAGTTATGGCTTGCCTTAACGTCTATGCTACCCCGTACAACCCTTAGCTTAACCCTTGCGATCCTTTTAGATGCGAAGCGTCTTATGCTCGGAGGGCTGTGTCCGTCCCTCCCGCGTCCCGCGTCCGGTCACTTTCATGAAGTAGGTAAGCCCCCACTATGCGAACCAGAACACTGTAGTATCCAGCGGCCGTGTTAGTACAATAAGGCCGTCAACCACCACCACAGTCACAAGAGTCATGGCCGAGAGCACAGAGTGACATCTTAGCAATGGCTAGGCAGGTGGTGGGTGCAAGCAAAGACTAACACGCACTACCGGTGGTGTCTGTCGCCCAAGTTGACTCGATTCCTTGATCTTGCTTGCATGTGCTTGTGGGGGCTTTGTATGTCCCTCCTTCCCTCGTCCCGCGTTCCACACCCCCCCTCCCTCTCCTCTCCTACGCTCCACCTTTCTCTCCTATAGGAATCCCCCTACTCTACGAAGCGGCGCCCACGTCCCCCGCCCCCACAGCGCATGCGCGTCCCCTCTCCCTCTCTCTCCTCTCCTACACTCATCCCCTTTCTCTCCTCTAGGAATCCTCTACTCTACGGAGCGGCGCCCGCGTCCCACACCCCCCACAGCGCTTGCACGTCCCCTCCCCCCTCTCTCTACTCTCGTTCAGTCCCTCCCGTTCTCTCCCCTAGGAATCCTCTACGGAGCGGCGCGGACGACAGGTGGTGCGACAGCTGCATACTCCGCTGGGGGCGCCACGGTAGTTCCGCGGTATGAAGATGACGAAGCGCGCGTGCCTCATTCTCTCTCCTGTGCAGCGCCGCGATGAGCGCCCGGGCCGCTGCCGCAAAACGGGAGCGGCGACGTGTCTCCCCCCAAGCTAACCATCTCCCCGCTGATTCAAATCCACACATGGTTCCCTTTAGCGGGAGATGGGGAAGTTTTTATATGCATTTTCGGCATTAGTGTGCCTTGGTGTTCACCTTAGGTGAAATTTACCCGAGTTTCACGTGCAGTCGAAGCCAGGTAGAAAAAAATCACAGCATATCCGCGGAGTGAATGATGATGAGTGGGCGAAGCTCCGGAGGTACATCATCAAAGACGTGATGGTGGTTGGTTGCATGTGGTCAAACGATATGCATGTGAGACCATATCGCGATGCCATGTGTTGTATGGCATCGTGATCGTCATCGTCATCAGCGTCATCGTTATGACGCTTAGTGGGTACATTCCATGTGGTGTGCCGTGATGGCAGCGTCATCGTCATCACACAGGGAGATACTGCTGGTTACGCAGGTGGCTACTACGTTCTACAAACTAAAAGGGACGCACGACCCACGGCAAAGACGTGATGTTGGTTGGTTGCATGTGGTCAAACGATGTGCATGTGAGACCATATCGCGATGCCATGTGTTGTATGGCATCGCGATCGTCATCGTCATCACGCAGGTGGCTACTACGTACTAGAAACAAGGGACGCACGACCCACGGCATAAGGAGCTTCGCCCCTAAAAAAGTCAGAGCATATCCGCGGAGTGAATGATGATGAGTGGGCGAAGCTCCGGAGCTACATCATCAAAGACGTGATGGTGGTTGGTTCCATGTGGTCAAATGATGTGCATGTGAGACCATATCGCGATGCCATGTGTTGTATGGCATCGCGATCGTCATCGTCATCACGGCACACCACATGCCATGTGGTGTGTCGTGATGGCAGCGTCATCGTCATCACGCAGGTGGCTACTACAAACAAGGGACGCACGACCCACGGCATAAGGAGCTTCGCCCCTAAAAATTACAGCATATCCACGGAGTGAACGATGATGAGTGGGCGAAGCTCCGGAGGTTCATCGGTAAACCGTGAATCTTCCATGAAATTCGCCCAGTACATCATCAAAGACGTGACCAACACTGTGCGTATATATACAAGAAATTTATATTTTATTCTTGAGCCGTGATTTTCCGTTTTGTTTTCGTTTCTTCGTTGGTCGTGGTCACCGTTTACATAAGCCGTGGCTTCCGTTCCCCCCTTTATTATAATGGCTTTATGGTCGGTGAAATGGAGGGAGAGCGGTTCCTGGATGGGTCGTAGTCGAAAGTTTGCAAAGACGAGATCGATGCTGGTTCCTTGGATGGTGGTTGGTTGCATGTGGTCAAACTATATGCACGTGAGACCATATCGCGATGTAGATGTAGATGTAGATGTAGATCCTATGCTTCTCATGTGTTGTATGGCATCGCGATCGTCCTCGTCATCAGCGTCATCATCGTCACTAGCGTCATCGTTATGACACATAGTGGGTACATTCCATGTACCCACTATGCGGTACAGTACTGTGCCGTGATGGCAGCGTCATCGTCATTGGACAGGGGTGGCTACGACGACAACGACGCAGGACAACGACGCCGGACAAGGCTATGCCCTAAGGAGCTTCGTCCCTAATAAGCGCACGGTTGAGATCTAATCTGTCAGGTGCCGCAGCGAGCACGATCCCATGATTTTCAAAGATGTAGCTGTTCTTTATACAGGTTTCTACTAATTTTATGACAGCGATTCTAATGTGTGACCCACCTGAATATCCATTCTATGATATACAATCGTTACCTTAAGCCGTCTTTTATCATTTATGTTTCTTTTTATATTTATCAGGGTGTTCGGACAACTCTCCCAGTAGCTTGGCAGGGAGGTTTCCAAGATAGCAAACACTCGCTCGGTGCCCGTACGACTAAAATTGAACCACAATCCTTTATAGACTTCTCTACTTGATGCGTAATTGTAGTACTTTAATTTAGCTTGAAACCATGCCTACGTCATTTTCGTGCGGCAACGGCATGAAGTCTTTCACCTTACTAGTTTTCGTCAGCGTCTGGACCTGGAACACGAAGGCGTATCACGCAGCCACCGAAACGTTTCTTTGGCATCAAATTTTGGCGACGTAGAAATATTAAATGCGAAGCATTTGCTTAGCGAACTTCGGTGACTTTGAGCGTATCTATCTACCTATCTAGCTATCTATCTATCTAGCCGCCTACGACTTTGTGCTCTCCTGGCTGTATCGTTAATGGGATTTACACCAAATTTGGTATGGCATAACATGACCGTATGACGAACATAAATGGCTGGTCATATATTGAAAATCATGACTAACTTATCATGAAAAGTATGATTTACATGCCACGCTCATGGCGCGCTCGCGGCCGTTTCGTTAGCTTGATATACACCAAATTTGGGATTGAGTGACGTGACTGTATGACGAACATAAATGACAAGTGGTAATATGGAAATCATGACTTTTCATGTGCGACATGACTTGCATGCTACGCTCATGGCGCGCTCGCGGCTGTTTCGTTAGCTTGATATACCCCAAACTTGGTATTGAGTGACATGACTGAATGACGAACATAAATGAGAAGTGGAAATATGGAAATTATGACATGTCATGTGGGACATGACTTGCATGCCACGCTCATGGTGCGTTCGCGGCCGTTTCGTTAGCTTGATATACACCAAATTTGGTATTGAGTGACATGACTGTATGACGAACATAAATAACCAGTGGTAATATGGAAACCATGACTTGTCATGTGGGACATGACTTGCATTCCACGCTCATGGCGCGCTCGCGGCCGTTTGGTTAGCTTGATATACACCAAATTTGGTATTGAGTGACATGACTGTATAACGAACATAAGTAGCAGGTGGTAACATGATAATCTTGGCATGCATGTCATCTCCAACGCCATTTACATGCCACGCTCATGGTGCGCTTGCGTCCAGTTCTCTAGTTTGATATACACCAAAACTGGTATTGCGCGACGTGACTGTATGACGAACATAAATGACAGGTCCTAACATGTAAAACGTAGCATCCAAATTAATTATGTAAAGCATGATGTGCTCATTTCTGGCTACTTCGCATTACATCGATTCCCACAGTGCGTGGGATCTGCAGGCTTTTTTTGTGATGTGTGCGATCTGCCATGTTGGCCTCACGTGTTGTCCTAGAGAGGGCTTCTTCTCAACAGCGACGAAACATTTAAGGCAAAGCCTTCATAGTAAGTGTCCTACATTTCCTTTGTACGGCAAGTACAAAGCAATGATGAGCTCCACATATACTCTCATTCTACAATGCAAATCCCGGTGGGCAAGAAACTCGTCTACAGACCTCGGGATCTAGGTTTGAAAGCCAGCACTGCCCCGAAAATACCTTGCTTTATGCATTTATTTAATTATTGCAGTTATTATTTTACGTGACAGAGCACCGGATAGGCGTATGATTTTTCTCGACGAGTCAGCATAGAAATCCTTACGCATTTGAAAATCATGTTTGGAGCCGCAATCGAAAACCAAGCATTCTGCGCTATGGTGAAGCATTTTACCACACAACCACGACAGTGCGTGAATCTTTTTTAAAAGACCCTATCAAGGAGTCAGCTCGGCCCATGAGTTCCGTCAACGCACGAAATATTGCGTGGCAGACGCGTAGTTGCGTCTGGTGCCAGGTGCCACACTATATCGATTGCGAAACTAGGAAGCCGTTTAAAGCTGATCACCAATTACGAAGAGCTGGGCCATAATAGCTGATCGTACCAATCATAATCATCAAACTTATCATTATCAACCACAGAATCAACAGTGTGTAGGTATGTAGCTGGCCGTAATATTTTACAAACACGTAACGGCTACTTCGCAATGTAGCGAATTATGGCGCAGTGGGTACTTTGTAACTGCCTTTCGTGTAGGCGCCGTGGAAGCGTTTACAACGGCCAACGTCACGCCCACAGACATTCTTTTCCTCACGGCATGGTTTAGGTGCCCACTGAGAAGCAAAGCATGATAAGCGATTGAGAGGTCGATGCGAAAAGGGGCCCTATAACGCTGTCGTGACCCGCCCTTAAAGGCAAAGCTTAAACATTCTCTAGGTTTCATTACTATCATTTCATTTAGCTTTCTCGCATAACCGATTATACAATAATGAAGGGAGCAAATTCTTTGTGCGACTTTTGGCACGTAAATTTTTTTCTGTCATATTTTTTAATTTTGACCACGTTGTCTGCGTATTCTTATCGTGCCCGGGCGCGTGCCCGGGCCGCTAAAGTGCACAACATTTCAGGGGCCCGTGCTGTCATATGCTGTCAGCGCTTGGCGTAACGCATGTTAAACCACGTATAGCATAGCCATCTATAGCATATTGAGTGTCCAGTCGCGCCAAGGAGAAGTCTTGTTCCTCTTGTTCTTGGAGCGCCTTGATAGCGATATTATCTGCGAAGCACTTAAGGGGCCCTGGCTGTCGTTTGCTCTCGTCGCTTGTTACAAATATAGGAAGGGAGAAGAAGCCAGAGAGAAATAGATAGAAACAGAAAGAGAGGTGTAAGGTTGGGCTCTGCGAGACCTCCCCCCCCCTCCTGCCAACAGCCACATTCCTGGGCTTGTAATGTCGCGCTCTTCGGGACACCCCCCCCCCCCCCCCCCTCCTGCTAACGCCCAAATTCCTGAGCTTAAGCGAGCTACACGACAGGAGATAGGGGTGCGTCCCCAAGCTATGCGGGTGCGTCGGACGTGACTCACCCCTCTGCGCCTTGCTTGGGATTACCTACCCAACCCTTTTGCTCCTTCTGCTACCTGCCCGATCCGGCCAACGCCCAAATTCCTGAGCGTGAGCGAGCTACACGACAGGAGATAGGGGTGCGTCCCCCCGCTATGCGGGTGCGTCGGACGCGACTCACCCCTCTGCGCCTTGCTTGGGATTACCTGCCCAACCCTTGTGCTCCCTCTGCTACCTGCCCGATCCTGGCCGGTGCCGATGAGTGCAGGCAACGCGGACTGATGGAGGAGGGGGGGATACAGGGGATAAAAGGAGCGGCCCAAGAGACCGCGACGTCTTTTTTTTTTTGCTACTGGAAAGCTCGCCGGCTAGACACCGGCACTGCAGCTTACGGCCCCACTGAGGATCATTTTCTTTTTTTTTTCTTTCTGTCGTACTCCTGTACATAGTTTTGTACATAAAGTTTGTTTTAAAACGTCCAACGGCGAAGGCGTCTTCTTCCGAGGCAACTTCACGAAGACGGCGGCGATCTCCATCGCGAAGCGCGGGCCCGGCCTTGCTCCGCTCTCAAAGAACCTGACCGAACGCTCCACGAGTTCGGACGAAAATTTACTGGCGCAGTCGCACAGGATCGCCGCATCCTTAACGACCACTGGACGAGGCCTTGGAGCAAGGTGACCCAAGGACGACAACATAAGGGGCTGCGAGCTCTGGAGTAGCAGCAGCCGAAGCCTAACCTCACCTGCAGCGCATCGTGAGTTCCGGGAGGACCCGGCAGGCATCGAGCGAGCGACCAGCAGCCGTCCCCGCCAGGACCGCCACTAGAGGCTTTCCGGGGGACAACCGAGCATCAAGCTACGACGCGACGCCAGGACGACAGACGCCAGCGTCGAGAGCACCGGCGGAGCGAGTCCGGCACAGCCACGAGAGCAACCCCCAGCAAAGTGCACAGGTGAGCCCTTCCTGTCACATTCCTGATGGGCTCTGTGTTGTTAGGGCTGGCCCGCTCACATGCCCACTAGATTCGGGTACTTAAACCCCGACAAGCGCCGCGCTAGCGTGATGGGGAATGAGAGCGGGGATGGTGGAGATGACCAGAGCCGCGGCACGCCCGCTCCCTCCATTTCTGAAAAGGAAATGGAGTACAGGCTCAAGCTCGCCGAAGAAGAGCGGCGCTCTTTAGAAATTAAATTGCAGATCGCGCAACTTCAAAGGGACAGCCCACCGCGAACGCAAGATGTCGGGAGCGATATGACGTCCCAGAGCGGCCAAATGAAACTCCTGCGGCACTACGCACAAATGTTGTCAGGTGCGTTTCCAAAATTTCCTGCTGACGGGGAAGTGCCCGTGTGGTTCGAGTCGGTAGAGAGCTCGTTAGAGGCGTACAGCGTTCCAAGGGAATTCTGGGGCCGCATTATTTTCCCTCTAATCGCCGAGCGCGTGCCATACCTCTCTACGCGGCTTACACCCGAGCAACATCGGGATTTCGACACTCTGAAAGGTGTCGTGCTAGATGAGCTAAAACTGTCAGCGGCCGAGTACCACAGGCGGTTTATCACGGCGACTAAGCGCCGCGGGGAAACGTGGAAAACTTTCGTGACCAGAGTAGAAAGTTATTTAAACTTCTATGTAGACGCCCGCGGCGCCTCCACTTTCAGACGACTTGTCGAACTTTTGGTCGCGGACCAGATAAAGGCAGGATTGACCGAAGAAGCGGTCAAATACGTGAAATTGCGCGAAGGCGAGGACTGGCTGAAGGCCGGGGAGCTAGCGCGTTTACTCCAGACGTTTGAGGAGGCTACCGGGGAAGGCAGTGCGTGCAGAAAAGCTGGAGCCGCGAAAAAAGAGCCCAGTGGCGAAAGGGTTGACGGACCGAGCAAACAAAAGTCCCCCCCAAAGCACTGAGACACACGCGCGAAGCTACACGAAGGGTGAGCCTTCCATAGGAGGCAAGAACCAGTCGCGCTCGCAAGGGTGCCCCAGCTGCGGTAGCTGGCGGCATCACGGAGACAGCTGTCCGTACGATAGCGAGGGCACAGATAGCTCCAAGGACGATAAGCGTCCCGGAGAAAGTTACGGCGCGCGTCTCAATCAGTGGCGGCGAACCGGAGCTTTCAACACTCCAGGTGGTTCAGCTGAACTGCAAGGAGAGACGGCTAAACGCGATTGTCGACACAGGCGCAGAAATCACAGTTTTGCGAGAAAGCAGTATACCAGAGCACCTCGCTAAACCACACGGTACCGTAGATTTGGTATCTGCCTTCGGTGAGAAGGTGGAAGCAAAACTCGCCGTCGTCCCTCTCGCGATACAGGGGTTCGGATTTCCCGATCCAAGAAATCGACATCGCGACGCCGGTATTGTGTGCGCTCACGAACAGATTGGCTCACACGGACTGCTTAATATCCGCCGCCACCTGGAAACAGCTGCGCGCCTCACTCGCGAACAGGGAGGTACACCCGGCCGCGGTAGAGACACGATCACGTCCAAACGCCGACGAAAACGCGAACTTTGGCCGCCCCGCTGTGGTTAGTGCCGAGCTTTCGGCAGACGACGAGTCAGTGCGGGAAATGGTAGCCGCAGCTGATATCGAGGAGAACACCCACGGGGTAGAGAACTCGGAGCTAGGTAGCGACGCCCGAAAATTGCGCGACGAGCAACACGGCGATGAGGCGCTAAGTAAGGCCGGGCGAAATGCGGGAATCAGTAAGGCGGCCATGCATCATGCAGATGGAGTACTGTGTGACGCCACATCCCTTGCCACGCCAAACCTCCTAACACCGTGCGGGCTCTCTGCTGACGCATCCACTGTAGCGGGCGCGTTCTCGGAGCAAATTCAAGATGATGGCTCCGGCATGCCTGTCGCTTTCGGTAGTCATCGGTATACACCGACGCAGACGCGGTGGGCTGCCATTGAAGGCGAGGCATTTGCAGTAATTGGGGCTCTAAAGAAATTCGAGGTATGGGTTTTTGGAGCTCAGGAAAGCGTCATCACCGACCACAACCCGCTCTCGTACCTCACGTGCAGCAAGCCCCAAGGCGTTGAGCTGACACGTTGGTGGGGTGAGGGACCAGCCCGGGCACCATTAGGGTCCTTCGGCCTTGGGACAGGGAGGGTTCCCTGCCATTTTCGTGCAAATGGTGTGGAGAAAAGTGAACTTTTGCGCACCGGACTGACTGCCATCACATGATTTCAAATTGAACTGTGAGACATGTGCGGGTGACATCTTTTTTCTTTTTTTTTCTTAACCATGTTATGTTGCCTGTCGCACGAACCTTTTTTTTTTATTTAATTTGTTGCATCTGTTTCATGATGAACAAATCTTGGAAGGGAGGTGTAAGGTTGCGCTCTGCGAGACCCCCCTCCTGCCAACAGCCACATTCCTGGGCTTGTAATGTCGCGCTCTTCGGGACACCCCCCCCCTCCTGCTAACGCCCAAATTCCTGAGCTTGAGCGAGCTACACGACAGGAGATAGGGGTGCGTCCCCAAGCTATGCAGGTGCGTCGGACGTGACTCACCCCTCTGCGCCTTGCTTGGGATTACCTACCCAACCCTTTTGCTCCTTCTGCTACCTGCCCGATCCGGCCAACGCCCAAATTCCTGAGCGTGAGCGAGCTACACGACAGGAGATAGGGGTGCGTCCCCCAAGCTATGCGGGTGCGTCGGACGCGACTCACCCCCTCTGCGCCTTGCTTGGGATTACCTGCCCAACCCTTGTGCTCCCTCTGCTACCTGCCCGATCCTGGCCGGTGCCGATGACCGCAGGCAACGCGGACTGATGGAGGAGGGGGATACAGGGGATAAAAGGAGCGGCCCAAGAGACCGCGACGTCTTTTTTTTTTTTTTTGCTACTGGAAAGCTCGCCGGCTAGACACCGGCACTGCAGCTTACGGCCCCACTGAGGGTCATTTTCTTTTTTTTTCTTTCTGTCGTACTCCTGTACATAGTTTTGTACATAAAGTTTGTTTTAAAACGTCCAACGGCGAAGGCGTCTTCTTCCGAGGCAACTTCACGAAGACGGCGGCGATCTCCATCGCGAAGCACGGGCCCGGCCTTGCTTCGCTCCCAAAGAACCTGACCGAACGCTCCACGAGTTCGGACGAAAATTTACTAGAGGAAAAGAATAGGAAGGTATAAAATAAAAATTAAAATTAAGAAAAACTGGAAAAAGGGAAAAACAAGGAAAGAGGAGGAAAGAAACAGAAAACCGAAGAGAAAGAAAGGCTGGCCAGCTCCGCACTTCCGTCGGGCTTGGTACCACTAGTGCGAAGCTGCCTTATTTCTCTTTGCTTATGCCTCTAGGAGCAAAATAACACTTACAATAGTTTCTCTGCTTCCATACATTAGTCCAACCTGTCAAGTGGAAGTGCCGTGGTTGGTGACCACAAATTAATGATCCACCCGAACGACGTCCGCGCTTTCCTCCGCTTCCTTCACAAGAGCGCAATCGGATTGCAGCTCTGATCCAGACACACCATCTTTATCGTACCAGATCCATTAATCAGGGTGGCAGGAAGTGAAAATGAATCTGTTCCCACAGGGATCAGAGTGAGAGAAGCCTTGAACAGTGGGCCTTACAGGTCACATTATTAATAATAATATCTGAACTTTTACGTCCCGAAACCACCATATGATTATGAGAGATGTCGCAGTGGAGGGCTCCGGAAATATTGACTATCTGGTGTTCTTTAACGTGCCCTGACATCGTAGAGTACACGGGTCTGTAGCGTTTCGCCTCCATCGAAATGCGACCTTCGAGTCAGCAGCCGAGTGCCTTAACCGCTACACCACGGCGGCGGGCCTCAGAGGTCACATATTATCTGATAAAAGAGCGTCTGAGGCATCGAACGGTTGAATCATGTCGTGAGCTTATTTTTAGTCTTCTGTAGTAGACCGGTCCCAGACAGCTCTCGGCCTTTTCAACAGCGGATTGTTTTGGCAACTTGAGTATCCAAAATGTTTATTGTTTCCTAAATGTGGATGAAACTTCAGAAGTGCGTTGTTTCGTATGCTGGATAGAAATTAAATTTGTACAAGAAAAAGCAGAAACTACGTTCACATGTTCTGAATTTAGAATTGAAAACTTGAATAACGAATTTGCCCATCTTCAAATGAAAACAAGTATTGTTTGCGTTTTGGTACGAGCGTTTCGTAGTTATGGCTCCAATACAAATAAAAAAAATATTAATATACGAACAGCCTTCCTGGCCTGAGCGAAAACACGGCCAAAAAAGCTTCATTTCGCTATTTAGCTATAGAACCAAACAAATAGGGCGTTTAAGGGAATTGTGGAATTTAAAAAATGCGGGTAGGTCCCGATGCCATTGCATTCCTAAAATGTTAGCCAGCCTTGTTAACACGAGGTTTAAATTCAATAATGATAAAATAAAGATAAAGTAGTATAAAGGATAAATTAGAGTACGACAACGAAGTAGAAATGCCGTAATAAAGTGCTGCAATCATCTCGGCTGGCTATTCCACAAGAAAAAAAAAAAAAGAAATGAAAACAAAATTCGCATCAAATGTCATCACAGTCGATGCTCATGCACTAGTAGTTCCAGCTACACTGGGAATTACTGAATGCTCGATAGCAGCGTAAGTATGCCTAATCTCATTCTCACGATGTCAGCATCGAGTTCCGATTGCTCCCCTGTCAATGTATAAACGCCCGCCCCCGTCGTTCACCGGTAGCTTTCCCAATCACGAACCGCAAGCAGCGGCAACGCAGCACATCTCTCGGAAGCAAGGTGCCCTATCAACTCCGCGGGCTGCCGATTTATAGGCAGATAAGACTAACAAATTACACCACCACTGCCCTGCACCGAGCTGCCCAGGCTCGGTCTGGTAACTTTTTTCCATCTTACGCTTATCGTCACCAACGATGATGTGGCCTTTCATCAACAAAACCTACTGGTCTCCAAGGGTTCTGTTCATTCGGTTTGGCAGATTATATATAAACTAGATAAACACTAGTCGCAATCGACTGCACCGTTCACGCGTCTAGTAGATGGTGTTTCATTTTGGTGCTTGCGCATTGAGTAGTGTTCGTTTGCTTCTTTTTTTATTAGCTCTTTCCCGCACATAAAATGGCTCGTCTAAGAGCGCGGCTCTTCGAATTATGATTCTTATTATTTTATTTCCGCACTCGGAAATACAAGGACGCATGTGAAACAGGAAAGGAACAGCATGAAAACTGCCGGCGAGACAGGCACAGCATCTGCCTACTATATGATAAGTGTATTTAATAGAGACATTGAGGAGAGGCAGAAAAAAAAAGAACATTAAGAATACAGCAATGCCGGAGAAAAATGAAGGCTAAACACGCGAAAAAAATGTCTATAATGAGGAGGCTACGTCAGCTTTCTGCAGGAAACATGCGCGGGATGGGGCTTGTTGCATGGAGCAGCGCATCCTCTCAGAAACATACAATCGTGAAGCGCCTCATATATTACTTCAATCAACAGGCTGTGTACCTGTATTAAGGCGAAAGCCTTTAATGTCTGTTAAGCCTTAAAGCCTGTTAGTGTCCGTCCGGTGTCCGTCCGCCCGTCCGTCCACACCCCCCACTGCGCATGCGCAAAGCCATTCACACAAAAAATAAAAATAAAAAAACCTCCTCTCCAACTCTCTCTCCTCTAGGCATCCCTCCCCGTGGAGGCCACACCCTCACTGCGCATGCGCGTCCCCTCCGTCTCTCCCCTCCTACGCTCCCCTCTCTCCTCTAGGCATCCCCTCCCCCGCGGCGTCCACACCCCCCACTGCGCATGCGCGTCTTCCCCTCTCTCTCCTCTCCTACGCTCCCCCCCTCTCTCGCCTCGCGACGCCAACGCAGGCAGCGTTCGCTAGGCAGCGTCTGCAGGCGAGTTTCTTGTTTAAAAAACCGACTGCTCACGCTGCACAACTATTCACTGGCCACCCCATATATATGGCAATGGATCTTGACCTCCAAGGTGGTGCCGGTGGGAGATTTCTCCTGTGCGTTGTTGAACGATAAAAATTCGCACCGTGCGCGTTAACTAAAAGCGGAGTGCGGGCCTCTGTGTCCAGTCGGAGTCTTCTGTCTCTCATTGCCCATTAGCAGCGATTGGCATGTTCCAGTAGGAAACACCGGTCTATCACTGCGTGCTTTGCGCCTCCCCAGGTTTCTCTCCTGCGCAACGCTGCGATGAGCGCCAGCGTCAACGCCGCCACCAGTGTAAGCGTTAGCGCCCGCTGCTTCGCATCTACACATGGTTCCCTTTAGCGGGAGATGGTGTAATCTTTAAAGCGAATTGAAGAGTTGCTTGTTGGGCAAGTTGGTACATACTGAGTAAAAATACAAAAGCCACACAAAACGTCGAAAACTATTTTGACGGAAAAATGGAGCAGTAGAAACAGGTACAGAGAGAGAGAGACGTGGCACTAACAACTGAAGTTTATTTCGGAAACAACCTTCCTCCCAAGTCCGTACAACGCATGCGCAGATAACCAACCAAACAAAACCAAAAAGGAACCAAAAGATACACCCGGCAGCTAACCAGGTAAATCACCTTTGTGCTAAAAACAGACATTCTTTCCTGGTGAGATAGACTGAGGCTGCGCTAACACATTGTCAGGACGGATTTCCAGATATGAAATTCCCTCAATAATCTCCCGTTCACTCTGCGTCTTAGCCTTGCCTAAAATTGTGACCTTATCGAAAAGGGGGTTACACCCACATGACTTGCTGAGGGAGCATGGAAATCTGCTACCCTCGGGCACTGGTGGTAACTTGCCGCTGCACTGCAAGTCATGTGGGTGTAACCCCCTTTTCGATAAGGTCACAATTTTAGGCAAGGCTAAGACGCAGCGTGAACGGGAGATTATTGAGGCATTTCATATCTGGAAACTGGGTCCTGACAAATGTGTTAGCGCAGCCTCAGTCTATCTCACCAGGAAAGAATGTCTGTTTTTAGCACAAAGGTGATTTACTCTGGTTAGCTGCCGGGTGTATCTTTTGGTTCTTTTTTGGTTTTGTTTGGTTGGTTATCTGCGCATGCGTTGTACGGACTTGGGAGGAAGGTTGTTTCCGAAATAAACTTCAGTTGTTAGTGCCACGTCTCTGCTCTCTGTACCTGTTTCTACTGCTCCGTTTTTTCCGATTTCGTCGTTTTCGACGTTTTGTGTGGCTTTTGTATTTTACTATTTAAGGCGAAGTCCGTCCGGTGTCCGTCCGACGTCCGTCCGTCCGTCCGTCTGTCCGTCCGTCCGTCCGTCCGTCCGTCCGTCCGTCCGTCCGTCCGTCCGTCCATCCGTCCATGTCCGTCCCTCCGTGCGTCCGTCCATCCGAGCTCTGGCACGGAGCCAGGTGGCCGCCGGAAGGCGCAAACGAACGCCGGTCGCGTCGGACTCTATAGCGCTCGCACTTTGCTTGTGTGGCGTCGCTGTGCCCAGAGTTTGCAATCATTCTGACCGACGCCGTCTCAATGAACCCAGGCGTTCACGGAATACACTTTCGAATTTACAAAGGGTCCGTCAATTTAAGAGCTGGAACGCGGATGGCGTTTGCACGATGCGCAAGGCGCGAGAAGATACTAACGCATGCGAACGGAGGAAGATGAGTGTCGCGTCTCGCTGCGATTCGCGGTAAAAAAATAAACAAGAAAACACGCACACATTCGGTTTGTGTGTTATCCCACTGAGAGTGTAAAAGAAAAAAAAGACATGGCATAATCAGTGGAATGGCCACACGCTTTCGCCGAACACACTTTGGAATGTACAAAGTGTCCTTCAATTTTTCAGCGATGTACACTGCTGGATGAATGCGGAATAGGCGAAGTGTCTAAACGAACGAAAACCACGAAACAATAAAGTCCGCAGTACCGCTAGAAGCACTTTCGCTTGGTTTTACATCAACTGATATCATTTGTTTCTTCCAGAAACCCGAAGAACACCATTGAACTCTTTCTTCATAGCACATCAAAGGTAGGCCCTTCCCGGCGACTGTACAGAGAAGAGTGAAAGCATGAACTAATTAGATGAGGGCAGCGAGGTCGGCCTCAGTTTTTGCATTCTTGCCTACTACTCTGCACAGTGGAAAAAGGAGGGGGAAAAGAGTGATGCAGATGATGGTGGCGACAGGAAGAAGTGATGCGTATGCAGTGCAATTAGACAAAGCACAGTAGTTTTCTTAAAATTTACTGTACAGTGCAGTATTGAGAAAGAACTTTATTAATCCTCTGGTAGGAGATCCTTCATTGTCTGGTCGGGCCTTGCTGACAAGAGGATAGTTTCGCTGGGAGTTTTCACACATATGCCTACCAACGTTGAAGCCAGGTCTTCTGCTAGGACATGCTGAGAGAGCCAGTGCACAATAGATGTGCAAAAGTCTCGGGCTGTCCGCAAGGCCGATAAAGTGAGCATAACTTCGAGGGAAGGTGAGGCCCAGGCGAATGCGGCGTAGCGAACTAGCGTGGCTTCGATTTATTTTTAGGAATCGAAAAGTTATGTTAGGGTCTGTGTCCAGCAGGTGGTCTGGTTGAGACAAGTTGTGCCCTCTCGAATGAGCGTTCTCAACAAAGTTCCCGCCAGATCGCGAGTATGGAGCTTTACTAACGGAGAGGTTTTTAGGTTTTCGTTGCACCGGGTAGTACGAACAGAAATTATCATCTATAGGAATCGGCACGCTCTGTGTTCGCCGCGTCCGTCCTTTTCGTCTTCATCTTCTGCTCCAGTCCCACAACACATGCGCAGACTTCTACAACATAGTATGCAATAACACTCATGGGCTAGAGAACAACTACAGAAAGACAAAGAAAGAAGCATACACAAAAAAGTTATACGAAACACAGGGAACAACAGAGAAAGAGACTGAAAGTGAGGGAATGAAAGAAAGCAAGCGAGAGAAATAGGGAGCGAACGAGATAGAAGGAAACAGAAATAGAGAGAAAGAAATCATAGAATAGCCACGCATAGTGTAGGCGGAAAAACGAAGTGGAGGCGGAAAAACGAAGTGAGGGTGAGGAGCAGGGAGAGGTGGAGCGGAGAAGTTGAGGCACAAAATAGCCTTGTATTGCAGAGTGTATGACTGGGTGGAAAAGGGAATTGAGGAAGATTGTGAGGTAATGGAGAAAGAGAAAGGGTGAAGCATAGCATAGCCATGTACAGTAACGCAGAACACGTGGTGGGAAAGGAAACTGAGGGCGTACATGAGGGAAAGCCGGAAGAAGCGCCACCAACTCCACTGATTTTTCAGTCTTCACACCACTTCGGCGTAGCTGCCCCAATGTTTTACGTCGACGGTGGTGTTATTCACTGTGGCGTTTGCTTCTGCATAAGCTACCTCAATGCTTGTCAAGCCACAGTGTCCAGATGTCCATTCTAATATAATCAAGGGGCCTTTCCGCTGTTTCAGTTGGAATCATTGTATGATTTCTGAAGCCAATGTACAGTATTTCCCTCTTCTTGAACAAAAATCAAGACCTTGCAATACTGAATTGCCATCCGACGGTACCGTCTTTTTGTGTGGTGTTTGGTGGGATACAAATTCAACAGCTAGTCATATGGCAACTAATTCTGCTGCTGTTGAAGTTTAGTTATGGCCTGACGTGTGCTACCGGGAGAGACCTAGTTCAAGGATCAGAAAGGCCAACGTCGAAGCACACGGAGTGATCTGCAGGAAGCTGCTCCATTATGCAGCAAACATAAATGGAGCTGTATGTCTTTTATACATGTTTCACCACGTCCATTGTCTCCTAGGCGCTGCCATGGTGAAGTCTGCGTGACATGTAGGGGTCGACTGCTCATTGTGAGAACGCACGAGGAGCACAATGCTTATGGAGGACACCGACTAGAGCATAGGCAAAAGCGCGCCTCTCAGCTTCACTGGTTTTCCTCCTTCACAAAGTGTGGCGGCTTAAATTTTTTAGAGTCCGCCGCGGTGGTATAGCGGTTAGGGGTGCTCGGCTGCTGACCCGAAAGTCGCGGGTTCGATCCCGGCCGCGGCGTTCCCATTTCGATAGAGGTGAAATGGTAGAGGCCCGTGTACTGTGCGATGTCAGTGCACGTTAAAGAACACCAGATGGTCGAAATTTCCGGAGCCCTCCACTACGGCGTCTCTCTTAATCATATCGTGGTTTTGGGACGTTAAACCCCAGATATTTTAGATGCAAAGCATCTTATGCTCGGGGCTATGTCCGTCCCTCCCGTGTCCCGCGTCCGCCGTTACGCGTCCCGCGTCCCGCGTCCGGCCACTTTCATGAAGTAGGGAAGGACCCACTATGCGAACCAGAACACTGTAGTACAATATAAGGCCGTCACCCACCACTACAGTCAAGAGAGTCATGGCTGAGAGCACACAGAGGCTCCTTAGCAATGGCTAGGCAGGTGGTGTCTGTCGCCCAGGTTGACTCCATTCCTTCATCTTGCTTGTATGTGCTTGCGGGGGCTTGCGCATGCGCATCCCCCTCTCTCCTCTTCTACGGTTCCCCCCCGTCCTCTCCTCTAGGAATCCTCTACGGAGCGGCGGACAGCTGCATACTCCGCTGGGGGGCGCTGCAGTAGTTCCGCGGTATGAAAATGACGGAGCGCGCGCGCCTCATTCTCTCTCCTGTGCAGCTCCGCGATGAGCGCCCGGGCTGCTGCCGCGAAACGATAGCGGCTACGTTTCTCCCGCTCAAGCTAACCATCTCCCCGCTGCTTCGCATCCACACATGGTTTCCTTTAGCGGTAGCTGGGGGAGTTTTTTAGATGCGAAGCATCTTATGCTCGAGGCTCTGTCCGTCCCGCGTCCCCCGTCCCGCGTCCGGCCACTTTCTTGAAGTAGGGAAGCACCCATTATGCGAACCAGAACAGTGTAGTAATATGAAGGCCGTCAACCACTATAACAGTCATCAGAGTCATGACCGCGAGCACAGAGTGGCTGCTTAGCAATGGCTAGGCAGGTGGTGTCTGTCGCCCAGGTTGACCACATTCCTTGATCTTGCTTGCATGTGTTTGGAGGGGGCTCAGTCGGTCCCTTCGTCCCGCGTCCCCCACCACCACAGCGCATGCGCGTCCCCTCCCCCTCTCTCTCTCCTCTACTACGCTCACCACCTTCATCTCTTCTAGGAATCCTCATCTCTACGGAGCGGCGCCCTCGTCCTACACCCCCCACAGCACATGCGCGTCCCCCTCCCCCCTCTATCTCCTCTCCTACGCTCACCACCTTTCTCTCCTCTAGGAATCCTCTACTCTACGGAGCGGCGCCCACACCCCACAGTGCATGCGCGTCCCCTCCGCCTCTTTCTTCTCTCCTCTAGGAATCCTCTACGGAGCAACGCGCACGAGAGGTGATGCGACAGCTGCATACTCCGCTGGGGGGCGCCACGGTAGTTCCGCGGTATGAAAATGACGGATCGCATGCGCCTCATTCTCTCTCCTGTGCAGCGCCGCGATGAGCGCCCGGGCCGCTACCGCGAAACGGGAGCGGCGACGTTTCTCCCGCTCAAACTAACCATCCCCGCTGCTTCGCATCCACACATGGTTCCCTTTAGGGGGAGATGGGGATTTTCTTTTGTAGCGAGTTGCTCTACAATGTCATCCTTCATTGATGAAAGGTTTCAGATTGGCCTGCTTGTTGAAGCCATCGTTATATCTGCAATACTTTTGCTTTCTTTAATTTATGTTTTCTGTTGATTACCCGCGTTTGAAACGCCGACCTGTCTCTATAGATTATTGCAGTGCTTCCTCAACCCTCCGCCACTTATTTTTCTCCTTGCTCTCCACTCGAACGAGACAAGTCCATTTGCCGAAATTTTCGTTCTTATCTTGTCCTCTAATCGATGATTTCCAAGGCAGACATGATCATGGCAATAAAAAAGAGAAAACCAGGCGATGATCTTCAAGCATAATAATACTCCGGCAAAGATACACTAAACCGCTTAGAACCATAGCCGCTCTTATTGCATAAGCAACATGGTGGCTTAACAGCGTCTATGATGTATTATATTATAGGCGCAAGGCCGCAGCTTCACTTCTCACCTATGGCGGCTGTACTTCGATGGAGCGAATTGCGAAGGTATCTAACACGCAGTCGGGCGCATGTTATCCACTCCAGGAGGTCACAATTATTATTTATTGTTATATGGTATTTACAATATGTTGCGTTTTTGTATAGTGCCAGCTACTCTTTTCAGCGATAATCGGATTTGTGAAAACCACAGCTATAAAAACAGAAAAAAATTAGGCAGATTCCAAGTACCATGGGAATCGACGTTATGCGAAGCATCCGGAGGTAAGGTGACTATATATAGGTTGTAATTGTTTTATTCAGCGAAACGTCATGAAATCACGCTAAAGATATTTATAAATGTTGCACGCACACACATGTTGAACAGTCGCATATGTTTCATATAACCAGTTGTTGACAGTTGTGTAGCGATGCCGACAGAAACATGAGTATTGCCAACACCAGAAGCCGTAAGCTGATATGTAGAGGGTTTGTGCTTGCAGGGATCCCTGGATAGTGCTACGTAAACCAACTACAGTGGATGGCGTTTAAGTATACAAATGATGTTAACCTGACATGACTTCTTCGTCATGGGAGTACGTATGTATTGTTTATAAAATTACACTGCAACCGCAATATACGTTTCACTAACAATACGTCTGCATAGGGTGTTCTTCCAAAGCAGTTTCGAGACCTGATGTGGCTCTGTGGTAGAATGCTTGATTGCCACGCAGAATGCTTGGGTTCGATTCCTGCTGGGACTATGATTTCTATTCTTTGTATTCCTCGCGTCAACGCCAATGTCCGTTTTTCTTAACGCTGTCGCCTTTAAATTACCATTGTCAACGCCACCGATGTCAGTTTTTCTTAACGCTCTCGCATTTAAATTAGCAATACCTGTTCTCACCGTTTCACTTAGTGTGCAACGGTGTCCGCAATGTCCGACCAGACAGCATCAAGGACTGCTACAAGGGCGCTTATAGATTTTATGAAAAATACTGGACTTGACAGTAGACTTTAAGAAGACCACTGGGTGTGACGTGGTCAATGTACATACGCATCACCTCTTCCTGTCCCCATCATCATCATCACCCTTTTCTTCCCTTTCCCTTTTCCCCTGTGCTGAGTAGCAGGCCAGAGCGCACAAGCTCAGGCCGACCTCTCGGCCTTCTAATAAATTTCGCTCTCTCTCTCTCTCTCTCTGTTCTCACCGTTCCTGGGTAGATATAAATTGTCAAAGTCCTGTGGCGCATACCCGCATTCCGCTACCCGTGGTATACGGGTATGAGCCACACGTGTCTGG
This sequence comes from Rhipicephalus appendiculatus, assembly GCA_030522465.1. NCBI lineage: Eukaryota > Metazoa > Arthropoda > Arachnida > Ixodida > Ixodidae > Rhipicephalus > Rhipicephalus appendiculatus. Next base: position 20,809 of record JALIZH010030017.1, read on the forward strand.
AGAAATGAGTTTGACGACGTACGCGACGGGATTTTCACGTTATTCATGTCATGACCAGCCAGACGTATTCAATAGCTCTTACCCTCCCATACAAATTTTGGTCAACCCCAAGTGAAGGAGGCCATCACGAGAGCACCCAGACGTAGGCGGCTAGATAGATAGGTAGATAGATAGATACGTAGATAGAAACGCAAAAGTGCTTACAGTCCGCAAAGAAATGCTTCGCATTTAAAAAAGCCGGCAGATCCCACGCACTGTGGGAATCGATGTAATGCGAAGCAGCCAGGAAGGAGCAAATCATGCTTTACATAATTTGCATGTCATGTTTTACGTGTTAGAACCTGTAATTTATGTTCGTCATACAGTCACGTCGCGCAATACCAATTATGGTGTATATAAAGCCTACAGTACGCAAAGAAATGCTTCTTATTTAAAACAGGAAAGAGCAGCTAGGCTGAGTTCACAGAATAACACGAAAAGAAAGATCAAAGTAATTCCATGTCTCCCAGTGCGGTGTGCCTAAAGTTCCTATCTGGCATGTTCTCGTAAAACGCTAGAATTGTAGTGAATCTTATTTTCAGGCGGAAGCCTTACATGGCTCACTAAAGGCAAAAAGTGACAGTCGGCGCCGACACGAGTGATGTGAGGAACAATCACGACGTGGTGTGAAGTGATGTGAAAAACAATCACGATGACGTGAAGTACCCATCTGACATCATCACAACGTCAGAGCTGACCAAAATTAATCACGTCATGGTTAGGTGGTCGCGACGTTGTTATACCGCCACATTACGTGACATCACGCGACGTCATCGGGTGGCATCGCGGCTTGCTCCAAGGTTAGCCGATCTCGGATATATTGCAAAACCACGTGATGGGCGAAATGCTTCCACTGCCTACGACCCCGGAGAGAGAAGGAGAACTGATAAGGCGCGGGAAAAAACACGTTCCGTGCGGGAAGCAATCTAGGGCAAGGGATGAATGCAATTGAGTGAGAAGGAAAAAAAGAAGATGGCTTTTCGAGTTCCAGTGGTCTTAGTTAAACGCATTTAGAGACCTTGTGATTGTTGTGTTCGAGCTACTCATCGTGATTTAAAGTTTCGTTCTGATTTACAAACCAAATATTTTTTTTAAATAGGCATTCTGTGTTTTCCAAGTGAAGTGTGCACATTTTTATGTTTCTTCACAATCGCATTCTTGACGCATTGCCCTGTCATTTGAGGTTATCATGCGGATTACCGAAGTTCTCGTTGATACATGTAAGAAAACTGCTTCTTTTATGTATTCAGCGGCGATTTTCGTCATTACATCGTTTTACTAGGGTGATTTCATGTAAAGGAATTGTCCTTTGACAGAAACTTGACACGCAACAGCAATTTCGGTGCCGTGGCGTCGAGGGCGTTGACTTCGGTGTATTTTGATAGCTGCGACTCAGCCCACCTAATCCTCGTGGGTCTTACTCGAATAGCACACACCAATGAAAGTATTGCTCAATAGAAACCGTGCTATTTCTAGAGGATCCTGCCACCGTGAAAGCTGTACGCGCAAGATAGCCGTCCTTTCGTAAATTAGGTGTCGTTGCGTTCGAATTCCCAAGAGAGCTTCTAGCCGAGATTATTTTCTTGTTTTCTGACGGTTGCATGACATTGCGTATAACCTCGCTTAGCTGTCCCCATCTACGAGCGAGAATTCAATGAAAGGCATCTTACACGCGCAAGAGTAGAAGCAAGAGTGCCTCAAAGTTGAAATGGTCGTTCTCATCCTGAAGCATGGCCCAATTTAAAGAAACAACATCGTCAGCAAATCTTTTTAGGGAACAGAGATCCGAAATTCAAGGTCAGTGTTTCTGTCAGTAAAGGTGTCAATGCTGCAACTCAACCAAACGTTAAGGTCACACACCAGGCTTTAAACACAGCTGATCTGAATGATGTACATCAATAGGAAGTTGTGCTTTAATGCGGTAGAGCCAGGAAACATGAAGGGCGCCCACATTAACGATGATAATGTTCACTTCCTTTACTATGTTCATAGTTGTTCGTCTTTGCTGAGTAGGTGTAAGATACTTACTGTGACAAATGTGATGACAGCGCCATCAGCAAAACAACCCTGAGTTCACAAGAAATAGAAGAGGGGAAAGAAGACTGATTCGTAAATTCGTGCGCGGCCGGCTTCGATTGTCACCGGGGCTTTAGACTCCGTGCCCTGGGCGCTCGCCCCGATCGAACGTTACCAGGACACCAGCAAGACGTCATGGTGGGGCACAGCTTCTAGTTCGAGCCAGCGAGCAACATGACAAGGCGTGTTCACACCACGGATGCTACCACGACAAACTCGGAGCCACGTTGCCCCGTGCTATGGTCATCGTAACGACGGTGCGCGTGAGTGGTGTCGCCGAGAACTCGATAGAGCGGGAGTGAAGCGCGTTGACTATTGAGACTTAGGCTTTCGTCACCCGCGAAAGGAACCTTACTGTAGACTTTCTATCTTTTTAACCGCGTATCGTCGTGATGTTCTTTTGTGTGTCATGCTGCTCTCGTCCCATATAAATAACGTCGTGGTATTTATCAGGCTGTCTTGAGTGCGTCCGATCACCTGGGTCCACTGAGTAACCCCTAACTTATCACATGAGTGAATACGCTGTGCAAGAACATCAGGGCCAAAGGAAACCAACTTGCACCTGTCTGTTGTGAGTATTTCGTTCTGGTCCTCGTGCCTATGCCCAACGTATTCGTATTAAGCTCTCTTTCTGATTTGCAAGACAATCTGGTAGCATTATTAACCACTTAGCCAGGCTTAGGGCTCTGCGATTAAGCATTAGGCTGCATACGTTTAGTTTTTATGAATGTCCTATCGAATATCAATAAATCACCTTGAATACCAGAATTGTGTTGCTTGACAAAACTGTGGCAAATACACTTCGACGTATTTTTACTGGTGATCTTACGTTGCACTGATGTGCTCGTTTATTAGCTCGCAGGTTCTTATACCGCTCGCTTTGTGGCAATATCGCAAAATTCTTAGAATAAAGGAGGAAGCCCTACTTTAGAATGAAACATTTGTCCCTATCCCTGCACACTTCGCCATCACCTGCGAGTACTGCCCTTGGCATCACCACTTGCAACATTGCAAAGGGCTTTGAGAAGGAAGTGGATTGTGCTCAAGCCTTTGAAAGTAATATGTTTTAAAGTTGGGGCGACCTCTAACTGTGGGTTCAAGCGTGCAGAGGGTTTCCACGAAACCTGTCCATAACCAAGTTTTTACAGTGGGCTCACTGTCTACATGAGTGTTTTAAGCTCTTGATAGCTGTTTTCGCAGACGCAATCGCTGCCATGCCTAATGTCTTCTCTGGGAGTTATTCACCTGGCTATCCCTAAAATTTGAGTTAGCGCTTGCAACACACTTGAATTACCCTGTTTTCTTCATTGGCACTCGAAAACTTTGTTTGCTGCACTTTTATTCTAAAGCATACGCAGCTAACTTTCCGAACATATCAGGATGAAGTGATTCCCAGGTTTATGTTTTGTAATCGTTTGATCAGAAAAATTATCATACGGACGTTTCGCAGGTATCTGTGTACATCATTTCTGTCTACGTCTTGTGGCCAGCGATAGCGAAAGAAGTCGCAGGTATACAATGAGGTTTTGGTGAATCCAACCCTCTTTGTACTCAGTTTGTATTCAAAGTACTTCGCTTAATGATAAATACTGAAATAAGTTTTGCCAAGACACTGCACCGTTTCACTTGCTTTGGTAAATCGAACCCCTTTGGACTCAGTTTTTATGCAAAGTATTTGCGTATTGATAAATGCTGCAGTGCCAAGACACTGCACCACTGGACGGTTTTGGTGAATCATCCCCCCTTTGTACTCAGTTTGTATTCAATGTACTTCGCGAATTGCTAAATACTGCAATCTTTTTTCCCAAGACTCTCCACCGTTTGGCGTGATGTGACACATGCGGCAAGTGATACCAATGAGGGAGATAATCTTCTTGTTGCTCCGAATTCTAGCAGCCAATACATAATCGAGGCGTATATTCAATGAAGGCGACTAAAGTATCGTCGCGCAAAAACAAAATTATAAGCATATGTCCAATAAAAAGCAAATATTACTCCGGAAATGCAGTGTGCCACTAGATTATGTGCAGTCTGGTACTGAAAGACGTGCAACATCAAACGTTTAAACATGTAACAAGCGATACGCGCAATGACTCGAGGTAAGCACGTAAAGACGTTACGAATATAATCACTAAAAGTGATGCGACATGCGATGTAAGTCTAGAAGGCCGCCGATGTGACACGACCTTCAGACGGTGAAGATTAAAATACATTTATTAGATAAACCTTATATGCTCGATGCATTGAGTGACACTGCGCAAAGCACTATCATGCTTCGCCAACGATATGTCCATCGGATCATAATAAATTATTGAAACTTTCACGCATTCAACACCCCATGTTAATTTGTCCTTAAAATGGTTATTATTAAGCAAATAGCATGTTCAGATAGCGTTCTCGCAGCATCGTTCGCTTTACACTTCAAAATAATTAATCGCAACCAAACGAGTAATTAAACAATAATATCATGTCGGGATGCTTCCAGGCCCAGCGACCGCCAATGCCTACTTCATAATTTAAGAGTGCTCTTGTCTGGTGGGCCTGTTTTTAGATATATGAAAAATCAGAAAATAAGATAAATAAAACGGACTTCTGACAGCACGGTTCAACTTATGCCACAGGCTAATACGATTATAAAATTGTCTTTTTACCACAACTGGAAAGAGATTTAAGCAGTAAAGTGGGAACATTTTCGGATGACAAGCTGGCGTCGAGTGAGCGAGCTTCTTTCAGGCTGGCGTATGTCAAGGGTGTTCGTTGATCCCCAGGTTGATGTACGTTAACCAAGTAGAACTTCGCAAACTGTCACATCTGGTTCACGTGTCTTGCTGCGATTACGGCAAATTACCTTGACATCAATTACCATCAGAACGTGAGTTTCAGGCGGCACATCGGTATAGTAGCAAACATTGGCCGGGTGCGTTTTGGTTTTTCCGGCCGGCTGACATACTGCGCTCGTGTAGTAGACGACTAAACGTGTAGAAATTGGTGATAAAGTGTAAAACCACTGGCTCCGTTAAGATGTGGTTGGATGCCATTTTTTCTGTTTTAACCGGAGCTTGGCAATTGTGAGGCCTTTATGCTGCGTACAGTTTTGTACACAGTTCCATTGCAGCTTTTACGGTGGCTTTTGGCCATCAAATCAAACTGTAGCACGCAGTTAATCATGCCGTAATGAGAAAAACTCTGATAATTTAATGTTCAAGTTTGATTTCTTGTATTAGTGAACACAAAGTATTCTCTAAAAATTACCAACGGATCTTATTACAGACTGCTAGAATTTCTTCGTAGTCTAGAGGCTAACCTTTATTGTATATCTAATTGGCAAGTAAGAACGCGTTTCTTTTTTTCGGCACCAGACCCCGTGTGTACTGTTTAGAACTGTACTTATGAAGCAATGCTAATGTTTTAGTTCCCCAGGCATATTATTTCTTAAAAGCATATGTTTCTCTCTCTCATGGTCCTTAATTGTCAAGGAGTCAGTGAGCTAATTTTAAATAATTGTCAGGTACGCCAGAATGAGCTCTTGCTGGCAAAATGCATATTGCGTGGATACTTTAAAAGGCAAACAACGGGCACATGTTATAGTTCGAGCTGCTATGTGGGCTTGTACATCATTTGTTTCTTTTCTTGCGTTACTTTTTCTACCAATGTGCCCTTCCCTCAGTGGAGTGTTTAACATCAAGTATCATCAGGTGAACTTTTCTGCCTTTCATTTTAATTTCTTTGTCACTCTCCTAGACTGTTACAGGTTTTTGCTTCTTATATATATATTTAACTTGCCTTACCGAATCCCACGCATGATTAAGTAAGTGTTATTTGATATCTGGGAACACTATTTAGCAAATGTGCAGTGCCGTTTCTTTTTAGCAAATGGTATTGCACGAATATGAAAAAAGTAAGTATTGCTAGCCCTCGTGCTCCATTACCACTTTCGATCAAACGTTATCATTATCGTACCAGTTCTGGCTATCATACAAAGCTGTTAAGGCATATGCGCCAATGTCCACACGTGTGGGCAAGGCCACTAAAGGCCCGACAATACAAAATTTGATTATCGTTGCGAAATTTGGCACAGAAACAATTGCAGCAAATAAAAAAAAATCGATGTTCGGGAATAATAATGCGCATATAGGCGAGGCGGGTAAATCATGGAGTGGTTTTACAGCGGGAAAACTTGTGTAGCACTGTAGCTATAAAGTAGCGTAAAACAGACTACTTCTTCTAGCGCGCGAACTGGACTGGTACCTCATGCAAGTACAGAAAAGACAATCCATCTTCCGAGTATATGCAAGAAGGAACGGGCGAGGGAGGGCCCGTTCCAACTGGAAGGTGGTCCAAGCAACCCGCAACTGCCTGATGACTGCCAGGCACAGCAGGGCCGTCATTAGCCGCAAGCGTTTCCATGTCATTAGCCAAGCCATTGTGGAAGAGACGTTCTCTGTAACCTTCCGCGAGACGTTTAGCACGGGACTCCTAAAGCTCAGAATTGTAAACAATAGACAAATTGCCAAAAGGAAGGCGGACAAAGGGAGATAGCTTCCGGGCCGTGCTTCTTCAATTGCTGTTATACATACGCAGTGCTAGCTAGCGTGTTCGTGGAAGAACTTACCGGCATTTTCTTGAAGACTTCCGGAGCAAAGGTCCGGTCCTTGCCCTCAGTTGCAGCCGTCGGGTTAATTAATCATTCGGCCCTCCCCTCATGCTCGATCATAAGAAGCAAGCAGCTGCCTTCGGAGCGTGCGCACAAAAACTTGCTCTTGAGAACAATGGCGTTGTGCAGCAATTTTAGAGGGGAACCAACCTCAGCCGTTCGTGTTTCAAAACTTGCATTCTGATTAATCTGTTAATATGGGGCGAATCACTAAAGAGAGAAATCATTAATGACACAGGAAAATTTTTTACGGATTTATGTTTAATGAAAGACATGTCTTCGAACAAGAATGATGTGCGCTTTTTGAGCAGAGAGCCCTAATCGGTTTTTAACTGTCACCTGGGCGAAAGCGTTTTGCGCTTCGTCCGCTAAACGACGGCTCTCTCAAAAGCACAAGGAGTGAATTTTTTTCACAGTGATGTTAAACTTCGAATATCTAAAACTGTTCCAAACTACACCCAGAAATCGTTAACTACCTGGAGCAAGACAAACAGGTAAGATTCACCCAATAGATATTAGTATACAGTTCCAGATTATTTAAGTGTTGATCTGACATACAAGTGTACATACGGCCGAGCTTTACTTGTCAGAATGATTGTTCTGCCTGGCGTATTCGTTTTGCCTCCGCTAGCTTGAATAAACAGATTGTCCTAGTTTTCTTATAGAAAATTATGACCACGTTTTCGGCCCGAGAGTTGAAGAGAAATTCTAGTGCCTAGTGTTTAGCACGGATTTCAGCCATGGGATCAATATTATATAACAGAAATGTCTTTTTTTTCTTCACGTGTTATGCGATGAAATCTGGAAACTAAAGCACCATAGCAACCATTTAGTGTTTTCTCACTGTTGTTGTCGCGCATCCTCATCAGCTCTGTTGAAGAGTGTCCGCAGTATCACAGAAAGCGTCTACCGATTCATGTGACTAAGGCGATGACTGGGGCTAGTTGGTTCATGTCGAAGTCTTGTTCGTCTCTGCGTCTTCTTCGTCGATACTGTTTTAAAACAATGCATATCCAAGACTCCGATTCATGTGGTTGGAGCAGGAGCTTGGGAGTGCTCCACCGGCATTAAATAAATCGGAGCCGTATAAATGAGCTTATTAAGGCGAAAGCCTTTAATGTCTCATGCTCACGTCCGTCCGGCGTCCGTCCGTCCAACAACCCGTGTACGTCCGTCCGTCCGTCCGTGTCCATCCGTCTCGCCCACCAGCCGCCGCTTTATCGTCGTCGCCAGCCAGCCCACGTCAACTCGACCAGTCAAGCATCCGTGTTTTGGTCAGACTGAACTCGGGTTCTCCGCTCGGCGGCTCAGCCGCGTTAGAGCTAGACTATCTAGTTTAGATCATTGAGCTTACGTTTTGGTTGTAATTAGGAGTGGTTTACCATGTGCAGTGAACATTTTACTAAGTGTAATTTTGTGTACATATATAGTTTTCACTTTGATTCTTGATTAAACGTTTCGTGTGTTGGTTTGTTAAACATACTGCTTTGTCAATAAGACTCTCAGCGGCTCAGTCATAGAGGGCCGTTACGAACTAAAAGAAGAATTTGCATCACAACACCCAAGGTGCACGTCTGCTTCTTCAAGACTTCTCGTAGAAGTTTCGTAGCTTTTAAGGTGAAAGCCTTTAATGTCTCATTCTCACGTCCGTCCGTCCATTCGTCCGACCGTCCGTCCGTCCATCCGTGTGTCCGTCTGCCCTGACCGTCCGTCCGTCTGCATCCGTCCGTCCATCCGTCCGTTTCTGTCCGTCCGTCCGTCCATTCGTATCGGTCCGTCCGTCCGTCGACCCGTGTCAGTCCGTCCATTCGTCCCTCCATCCGTGTGTCCTCTGTCCGTCCGTCCATGTGTCCCTCTGTCCGTCCGTCATTTCGTGGCCGTCCATCCGTCCGTCCGACAAAACCAAAAGACATGGCATAGCGAGCCGAATGGCCACAAGCTTTCGCCGAACACACTTTGGAATGTACAAAGTCTCCTTCAATTTTTTCTAGTGATGTTTGATGCGTTTTTTATTTTCATGCTAAATTTGCCAATTATGAGGCGAAGTGTTGTTGTGTAGTTGCGTAAAGCGTCATTGTATGTGCATGTTACATGTGTAACATCTGTAACGTAAGGCACGTTGTTACAAATGAAAGAACTAATTATGCCTTGGAAGCTTCATGTCAAAGAGTGTACGTTGCTGCTTCACGATCGAACTGTTTACTCGTTGTAGTTAAGATTCGTTTCTGCTGATTTAGTGTTTACCGGGTAAATATAGAGTGGTATGTCATTTTACAGCTCTACGGCGCACCTGTTCTGTGCCATTATGCTGGTGGGGGGAAAAAGGATTGATCTGATGAATATATCGATTTATTGTGGTGATTTTGCGGTGATTTTTTTATTGCCGGAATATAGCTTACTTCATGATTTTTTTAAGCGCGTCTAAGCTCACTCTCTTATTGGTGTATTATGTTTGATATAGTGGTCAGTCATTTGTGTCTCTCGCATTCAAAACGCTTACATTTGGTTATGAGAAAGTTATTCTTCGACCGATGGCATCTTCCTAAACAATCAAAAAAAGTACACATATCTGTATGATTTCAAAAGTATAACAAGCTGTTGCAAAATTCATTGTTCATTATGTAACATTGGTTCATTATGTAATATCGCTAAGGTGTATCCACACTTTAGCAAAATGAAGTAGCTAGGGTGGTCTTTCAATTTCTACGCAGCTACCTACCCACAAGAATACAAAACAGCACACGACGCTGACGAAAGATCGCAAGACACCCACGGGCACAAACATACAGAATTTCGCACAACTGCCACGAGAAAGCATTTCACTAGCGCACTTTCCAACCTTTTTCCGAGCGCTTTCGACAAGCGGAAACCAATGAGGAATGCACGCTTACCGTGGCGTCAGCCTCCAACTGTGCGTTGGAGATAAACGCCAGAAAGAGTTAATTGGTGGAGGGAGAGAAAGTGAAAGAGAGATTAAGAGTAGACTGGTGGAAACAGTTTGTATCAGCAATATTTGGGCCCCACACAGGGCCAAAAGAAAGTAATTTGAACGGATCCAGATGCATTCCAATGGCGGGAGGTCTTTCGCGGATGTATTCCCTGATCCGCTCGTTCTGAAGGCTGATGTGGTACGGCGCATAATACCAGCATACCAGACGGCTGCGTGGAGCAAACACAACAAAAACAAAGATGCAAAATAGATCCAGGCAAGCAGAACACGCAGTGCGGGGATCGCGTCGTAGTCGGGCAGCACCAGCGGCGCGCTGCTTCTGCGGTGACCATTTGGACGCACTTTACTGCTGACCACTACCGTTCTGCGAGCGCGCGGAATGCGCGCCACTTTCGCTCTGACACATAAATTTCCGTTTTTTTCTTCGTCGGGCCATTTAGTTGCACGGAGGTTGGGGATAGTGGTTATGTGCTTGTCTGCCGTAGTTCTTTAAATCTGTAAGCGAAACGGGATGCCTGGGAAATTTATCGAAGAAGCTTGCACGTTTCATTAGGCAGGTTTTATAAGGCCGAGTGATTGTCGCGTTGACGACATGAAATGCTACAACCTATCGTCACAGGGATTCTTCATGGAGGGAAAATTTTGATGGAAAAAGAAAAAAGTTTCACTGAAAAAAAATAATCGCATTTATCCACCGCCAAGCCCCAAACTCGACAGATCCGAAGCCGGCAGATTGGAGGCAATTACAAACCCAGACCTTCCCCAACCCCGTTCATCTCAGGAGGATATACCCATATATTTATCCAGATGATACCTGCAAATCATGCGGCTGGACTCACGCATCGCTCAGGCACATTCTCAGGGAATGTGGTATTACAGGCGAATAAAATGCAGTCTCCCCAGATGAAGGTGCGGCGCGGTGGACGGCCGCGCTGCGCAGCTCCAACCTCTAGGATCAAGTGTGGGCCATCCAGCAAGCCCGTGAGGCGGCGAGGAAGGAGACAGGGTCTCCGGTCCTCCTCGAGGGTGGCCTAGGCCCAGGCCACGGATTCGCCGGAGTTTTAAAGACGATAGTCTTTCTTGGGATTCTTCATCGCAGAACTTTTGGTCTGTCTGTCTGTCGGTCCTTCGATTCAGCCACCCGGCCAAAGTTTAACCACTTTATGAACGCCCATTCATCTTGCACAAGCAGCTGCGTTCATACTTGTGAACATTGTCGATCAAAAAGCAAATGTTACGCATTACTGAGGCGCAACATCAATACGTTAGTATTAGATGGTGTGTTTTTTTATTAGAAAATACATAGATGCGTAAGTTTAAACACCCTAGTGTTTCTTAGGCTGCGCTGAAAATGCGACGGTATGCACGAAAGAGCCTGGCAGGGGCCCTGGGTTCTGCACAAGCTCGTGTTTCCCGATGCTACTGCCAGATGGCGTCCATATCTCACGCACCGCCTCCTCTATTTTATCAATGCCAGCCAGATACGGCCGATTCAACGTAGAGGAGGCGCTGTCTGAGGCAAGGCAAAACATAATAGTGCGGCCGAGCGAAGTACGCAGATACGCGGCCAATTTTTATAGTAAAGTTGTTACCACCACCATTTCGGGGGTGGCCCCAGAAAAGGACAGGCATTATGGTAGAGATACCTAATCGAGGGTTCCGATCGCTGTCGCCGTCCCATGCCATCTCTGGATCAACATGAGCTAGTCGTCGAGGGTCGAGTTGTTCAGAACATTATTCAAATGCTCCTTCGTGGCAATTAAAAACTGAGTCAACTCAGCGTGGCGGACAGTGATGAAACAGCGAAATTGGTGGCTTACAAAGAAGCCCTCGCTTCGCCAATGATTTCAGCTGGTTGAATGAAGTGGAAGGCAGCGGGTTGAATGCAGTAGGATGAGGTGGGAATGAAGTGGGTGAATGAAGTGGGACAAGTGGTGGGAGTAGTAGTGGGAGTGGTGGGAGGAGTGTCACATATTTGTTGTGGACTTTACCCACTTTCTCTGGCACATAGCTTTTTACGATCTACGGCAGCCTCGGACATGAAAGGCTCTACTACGAACGGCTTCGCTGTAAGGAAAACTCATGCTAATCAGACCTTTTTGGATCTATTGACGGTCAACTACGATTAACCATTTTCTCGCGCCTTCCATAACAGGGTGCAATCCCTTATCTAAACTTGAAATGAAGGAGACGAGGACCTAATAACAGTGCGTGATTGGGAGGAATTATCGTTAGCTTACATTATCCGTTAAACTTTTGCAAAAAAAATGTGCGAAAGTGATATATCGATATACGCGACTCCATGCTGCCCCCAATGATAAAGGCAGCCACCTCTATTGTGCTCCATTTTAACACGGAAGTGTTTTATGCCGGGGTCCACCACGGCTCCTCTGACGTATTTCCGTCACGGATATGACGTTGTAAAATATAAACTAACATAATGAGATCAAAGAAAAATTAGAAGAAAAAGTTTCATCGCCGGGCGTCGAACCTACGACCTCTCGCTCCGAAGCGCGCGGCGCGAAACCACTCTGCTACGAGAGCGTACGTTCCTCAGCTTGCTAACGGCAAGCTATTTATACACACCATATACCGTTGGCGGTCCTCAGAGCTCCTCGACTTCAGCGCGTTTTCGTCATCGCTAGCGAGATGGCGCGAAGGTGTCACGGAGCGCGCGCTCTAAAGGTCGTCGCGCCTCTCGCTGGGATGAGCGTGCGCCTACACGGGGCGTGGCCGCTCGTGCGCGCGCGCTTATGTCCTGATCGGGGCATTCGGGCGCTTCGCACGCCTTGTGCGTCCACCGCAAGTTTGCTATGAAGTTACAGTGGTTAAAGAGTGCACGAAGGTCGCTTCGTTCGCCGCAGCGGCCGCGTTTACGAATGGAGCGCGCCGCTTACACACGAAGTAATAATTGTGGCAGTTGTCCGCGCTCGTCCTGTGTATGCTTGTGCGTTCGTTTCGTGCGTCTTTGTGTTGGAGCAGCGCGCTTTAAACGTCGAGCTGTGACAGTTGGTCCGTGCTCGTCTTGTGTATGCTCATTTCGTGCGTCCTTTCTGCTTGAGGTGCGCGCTGCATGTTTCGAGCTGCTTGCCGTTCTTCACGTCACATTACAATTTGTTGCTGCAGCATTCATTCCTTCTCCCTTGTAGCGAAACAATGCACAATAAACGCTCAACTACCTCTGTGAAGACACGTTGCACTTTCGTGTTATACCGATTCCTTTGACAGAGGGATCAGCCATGTTTTTTTTTCTGTGTTTCGGGGCCCATGTCCTGCATTTATAATTTTTAATTATGTTCAAGCATATAATATCATACCTCATAGCTTCCTTAAAAGAAATTCAGCAAGTAAGTCAGATTCTAGAATTGGAAGAAACACATCCTACGTAACGGACCGCATACTGTTTTTTTTTCAACAGAAACAATAAACTTGGTATACACAAAAAAAATGTGTTTCGACTCTTCTTTGTGAGACCCGATTTATCACTTATATGACTTTCTTTAAGGAAACAGGTTAACTGTCTATGGAAATCATTATACTCTTATCAGAGGGTCCTGGGACCCACAAGAGAGTTAACGTCTCTAAAAATCGTCCTATACGTAACAAGTCAGGATTCACTCGAAACAATAACACATGCTCTTTTTTTTTATTTCGTTACATTGCACTGTGCGAGCTGGCTATTTTGTCCGACATTAAAAACTGATGGGAATGCAGAAGATATCACCTCCATGCATGCCTGATTATAAATTATCTTCGCCACACTCCCTTGAACAAATACTGACATCAAAAACAGAAGAGCGCTATACGAAGACTTCGAATATATTATATTATGTGTGCTGATTATTAGTCGGAATGGTATGGCTCTCCTTAGTGAATTACGTAAAAAATGAGAAGTCTTGTGAGTTACATGCGTTTGAAAATATTCCCAGAGACAAAACGTTGGTCGCTACGACGGGCCTGCAGAGGAGAGTAAGATGCGATTGCACTTTTGGTTTGAGGGTGCGTTTACAAACTACAAAGAAGGGGAATATTCCACGAGCTTCAAAAACTTCGGCGTCGCCCATACCCGTTCTATTTTTTAAAGCACTGTCTTTCAACGAACTAGCCAACTATTTTTTCTCCCTTATCTTGGCCGCCTTAAAATGCTGGTTGTCGATGACGTTATACAGGGTGTTGCAAGAAATGTGTCCACTATTTTTTTTTTAAATCAGCAAAATGCGGCATTTACTCGCTGTCTTCACAATTGCTTTTCCTGTAGCGGCAGGCATCTTAAGATGGCTGAAGACGTGATTTGGGACAGTAATTAATAAAAATATATTAATTAACTTTTTAATTCGCGGAGTTAGGTGGTTAAGTCCACTGAGGGAATTGAAGTCATTCATGCGAAGAACCCATTTTAGCTTTGAGATTTCAAAAAAGCGGCCTCTAATAATTATTGTGGCGTAATGAATTTCAGGCAAATTCAATGGCGAAACCGAAACACAAGCACCGATGAGCGCAACAAGCAGACGACTAGAATGACGTCACTGTTCAAGACAACGGTTACAGAGGTGCAGTTCTTCCCCGTTCGTTAACGTATGTGCGTCATGCGTGCTACTACTGCAAGCGCAGCCTACACACTCACACCAAGAAGTCGGTTGATGGTCGATATAGTGACGTTCACTCATTGTGGACGTCTCAAACGAATATGGCAGTTGCGCTCATCCGTGTATCGGTTTCGGTTTCGCCGCTGAATTTGGGAGAATTTCATTACTGGTCAATTATTCCTAGAGGCCGCTTTTTCAAAATCTCAAAGCTGAAATGGTTTCTTCGCATGAAGGACTTCAATCTCCCATTGGACTTAACCACCTAACACAGCTAATTACAAAGTTAATTAATTTAATTTTCTTAATTACTGTCCCAAATCATGTCTTCAACCATCTTTAGATGCCTCCCGCTACAGAAAATGCAATTGTGAATACAGCGAGCAAATAGCGCATTTTCCTGATTTTTTAAAAATAGTGGACACATTTCTTGAAACACCCTTTATATATAAGCAGTTGTGAAACGCAGCAAGGCATATAAAAAACATCTTCGAAGACCATGGCGTTTCCGCATGAGCTATCGTGAGTGAAGGGAGAAGCAGTGGTTCAAGTGCTTGCAATGCTGTCATGTAATGTGAACCAAAAAAAACAAGAAGACGCAATTATACTTTTACATAAGCGGCCTGTTCCACAGTCACCTCACTATATGCCGGAATTTTGTTGTCGCTCCTTCTTTATATATTAGCTTTCCCGGAGGACTTGCAAGGAATCGTCAATGCCCTTCACTCAAAGGCGCCTAACCTAGACTATCTTTTTTGAAGTATTTTGTTGCTTTTCCGCGTTCACCCTGCCTCAAAACATCAACTTTTCTCATAAAAAAATAAGAAGCAGTGAGAAAGTTTCTCCAAGTCAGAAACAGAACTTCATTACTTGACGTAGAGGAGACTGAGGAAAGATAGAAGAGAAGAAAGAAGGAAAGAGCTAAAAAATTTGCCGTCCAGTAAGTTCACTGATTAGCCTTTGTTGATGTCACGCCTCGGTGCTCGGGCCTAGCTACTACCATGTCATAAATTAAACATCAAAACATTTTGGGTTCTGCCTTAAAATCAAAACATTTAAAGACTATCACGCCTTTCTTTATGTAGGCTCGGAGCTTTTCAGAGACTGGAAATGTATTCCACTGGTAGTCAAGGAACGCTTTCTTGTTGGGGCCTGTTTTTATGTAGACTCCTTGAAGTTTATGGACTGCTCGGGCAGTTGTTTCACGTTATTCTTCCATTTTATTTTGATTTTTTTTCTAACACAGCGGCATAGTACATTTTCCATTAAAACACGACACTGACTAAATGGTACAACGGAGCTAATGAGTCCCCGGCAAAGCGCTTTCGCTTATCTTAAGTGGGTCAACTCCACATTGCTCCTTCAAGTGTGCACCATTTGGTATTTACGTCCCAGTAACTCGATCGTAAATCTCTTTGAATAATCTTACCTCTTTTTCTTCGTTTTCGGGTTTATCGTTTTTCAACCACGATCTGATGTATAGGCACTGCCAACACAAGAGCCCCCTGTATTGCTTTCCTTTGTTTTTGTAAACTTGATCTCTGGTGTAATATAGTAAGCCGCATCAGTTTTTTTTTTTTTTGGGGGGGGGGGTGGCATGCTTTCAGCGTCTGCCACCCGTAAAGAACAGCATCACTTTATTGCGACGCCACAAGGACAGGTTGAGTTGTCCGCCATTTCTGAAGAGATGTGTCGTAAGTCATTCGGGTCCACCTCTTCATTCATTTGCTACAGTCTTTCGTGAACCACAAGTAGTGTTACAGTAGCTACTGTCAAATTAATAAATGAGCCGCAGTAGTCGACGTCGACAGAATACCTTCATAGAAAAAGAAATTCTCCACATAGAAATGGATTCGATTTTGCCAGAGCAATGAGCAATAATTGTTGAAGTTTTACGTCTCAAAACCACGATAGGATCATGAGAGACACCACATTGAACGGCCCCGGAAATTTCAACCATTTGGAGTTCTTTGGCGTGTAACTGAATCTGAGTGCATTTTCCAGCATTTCTCCTCCTTCCAAATGTCGGGATTCGATCTCGTGACTTTCGGGTAAGCAGTCAAGCACCATCATCACTAGCCACACCAGCGGGTCTAGCCAGGACAACGAAACATATATATTTAACTTCTTTCTACGCATCTGGTCAAGTTCTTCATAGATGGAGTCAAGCCAGAGAATGCATGGTGATTACTACAGAAGGTTCGCACAGTGAGAGTTCTCTGAGGGGGGGCACCGCGCACGCTTTTCACTGCTCGTAGCTCAATATATATTACAAAAAAAGCAATATATGTTGAAAAAAAATCAATTTTATATTAAAAGAAACGTACTTATTTTAATGCTGTTTTTATTAAATGACACAAAAAGCAGTTATTGCTTTTGACATCGACAGAAAAGCTGAAATATACTAGAAAGTCTGCATAAGAGGACGCACCACTAGGTATTATACGATAATTATCTCTTGACAAGCAATCACTAGGCGAGTAGTGTCATTGGGTTGCCCGGCCGACCACTTCGGAGAAACCGAAATTCACCTTTCGTGCTTGTCATTTGGGCTGTTTCTTTCACGTCTTCAAGAAATACAGTGCCTGCGATGATAACTGAATGGACGAATAGACAATAGCGCTGTTGCTTCTAACCTGTTACATTTTGCTACTTACATACAATTAATATTGAACAGCGAAGCGGCTTGGCAAATCGCTCCTCGTTTCCTCGCGTACCGAAAATTATCATCATCATAAACGGGTATGTGCCACAAAAAATTGGGTAAATCCCACTACTCCCCACTAGTCCACTAAAAATGAAGACAGGAACAGCTAGCTGCACAAACGGGTATGTGCCACAGAAATTTGTATGGCATAATGAAAACTGTCATCATCATAAACGGGCATGTGCCAAAGTAATTGGGTAAAATAAGCACAACTACTGAAAAGTAAAAAGTCACCAGTAAGCCCAAGAAATGGTTGCAAAGCGGCGGCGGTGAGCCGAAGACCCCGAGTACGTAAAACGAGAGAATACTAGGGTAGGGGAAAGTCAACGGTGGCTGCGAGAAAACCCCGAAGCGATAGAATGTCAAAGCCAACGACGACGTACCCGCGTCGTGTCTGTGACTGTTTGTGGTTTAAGTCAAACCTCTATGTACTGAAAATCAACGCAGAAACCACGTAGCATCACCTAGCTAATGCCTAGCAACAACCTAGAATCAATCAAGAAAGTCTGAATTACCTAGCTAACACCTAGAAATAACCTAGAAGCAACCAGGTTAGTCTGCAGAATCGTACAGTGTCGCTGTACGTGGCTTAGTGCAAGTTTCGCCAATTTTTTCCCTGTTTGTTTAAGATAGAGAGGAACAAAAGAGAAAGGTAGGGAGGTGAACCAAGATTTCACTGCGTTAGCTACCCTACGCGTGGAATGGAATAAATGGCCAATAGTAGATAAGATAGAGAAGAAAGAAAAAAGGGAACGAAAAAGAAGAAATGAACAGAAATGAAAATGAACACAACACGAACTCACGCTGGTATCTCACCGACGGACTAAGCAGAGCCTGTATTAGCTTTGCCGCCTTGCACACATTTGCAAATATGCAATGTGTTGCATATTTGCAATGTGTTGCACAGGTTAGAAGCAACAGCGCTATTGTCTATTCGTCCATTCAGTTATCATCGCAGGCACTGTATTTCTTGAAGACGTGAAAGAAACAGCCCAAATGACAAGCACGAAAGGTGAATTTCGGTTTCTCCGAAGTGGTCGGCCGGGCAACCCAATGACACTACTCGCCTAGTGATTGCTTGTCAAGAGATAATTATCGTATAATACCTAGTGGTGCGTCCTCTTATGCAGACTTTCTAGTATATTTCAGCTTTTCTGTCGATGTCAAAAGCAATAACTGCTTTTTGTGTCATTTAATAAAAACAGCATTAAAATAAGTACGTTTCTTTTAATATAAAATTGATTTTTTTCAACATATATTGCTTTTTTGTAATATATATTGAGCTACGAGCAGTGAAAAGCGTGCGCGGTGCCCCCCCTCAGAGAACTCTCACTGTGCGAACCTTCTGTAGTAATCACCATGCATTCTCTGGCTTGACTCCATCTATGAAGAACTTGACCAGATGCGTAGAAAGAAGTTAAATATATATGTTTCGTTGTCCTGGCTAGACCCGCTGGTGTGGCTAGTGATGATGGTGCTTGACTGCTTACCCGAAAGTCACGAGATCGAATCCCGACATTTGGAAGGAGGAGAAATGCTGGAAAATGCACTCAGATTCAGTTACACGCCAAAGAACTCCAAATGGTTGAAATTTCCGGGGCCGTTCAATGTGGTGTCTCTCATGATCCTATCGTGGTTTTGAGACGTAAAACTTCAACAATTATTGCTCATTGCTCTGGCAAAATCGAATCCATTTCTATGTGGAGAATTTCTTTTTCTATGAAGGTATTCTGTCGACGTCGACTACTGCGGCTCATTTATTAATTTGACAGTAGCTACTGTAACACTACTTGTGGTTCACGAAAGACTGTAGCAAATGAATGAAGAGGTGGACCCGAATGACTTACGACACATCTCTTCAGAAATGGCGGACAACTCAACCTGTCCTTGTGGCGTCGCAATAAAGTGATGCTGTTCTTTACGGGTGGCAGACGCTGAAAGCATGCCACCCCCCCCCCCCAAAAAAAAAAAAAACTGATGCGGCTTACTATATTACACCAGAGATCAAGTTTACAAAAAACAAAGGAAAGCAATACAGGGGGCTCTTGTGTTGGCAGTGCCTATACATCAGATCGTGGTTGAAAAACGATAAACCCGAAAACGAAGAAAAAGAGGTAAGATTATTCAAAGAGATTTACGATCGAGTTACTGGGACGTAAATACCAAATGGTGCACACTTGAAGGAGCAATGTGGAGTTGACCCACTTAAGATAAGCGAAAGCGCTTTGCCGGGGACTCATTAGCTCCGTTGTACCATTTAGTCAGTGTCGTGTTTTAATGGAAAATGTACTATGCCGCTGTGTTAGAAGAAAAATCAAAATCAAATGGAAGAATAACGTGAAACAACTGCCCGAGCAGTCCATAAACTTCAAGGAGTCTACATAAAAACAGGCCCCAACAAGAAAGCGTTCCTTGACTACCAGTGGAATACATTTCCAGTCTCTGAAAAGCTCCGAGCCTACATAAAGAAAGCCGTGATAGTCATTAAATGTTTTGATTTTAAGGCAGAACCCAAAATGTTTTGATGTTTAATTTATGACATGGTAGTAGCTAGGCCCGAGCACCGAGGCGTGACATCAACAAAGGCTAATCAGTGAACTTACTGGAAGGCAAATTTTTTAGCTCTCTCTTTCTTTCCTTCTTTCTTCTCTTCTTTCTTTCGTCAGTCTCCTCTACGTTAAGTAATGGAGTTCCGTTTCTGACTTGGAGAAACTGTCTCACTGCTTCTTATTTTTTTATGCGAAAAAAGTTGATGTTTTGAGGCAGGGTGAACGCGGAAAAAGCAACAAAATACTTCAAAAAGATAGCCTAGGTTAGGCGCCTTTGAGTGAAGGGCATTGACGATTCCCTGCAAGTCATCCGGGAAAGCTAATATAAAAAATTACACCATCTCCCGCTAAAGGGAACAATGTGTAAATGTGAAGCAGCGGGCGCTAACGCTTACACTGGCGGCGGCATTGACGCTGGCGCTCATCGCAGCGTTGCGCAGGAGAGAAAACTGGGGAGGCGCAAAGCACGCAGTGATGGAGCGGTGTTTCCTACTGGAACATGCCGATCGCTGCTAATGGGCAATGAGAGACAGAAGACTCCGACTGAACACAGAGACCCGCAGTCCACTTTTAGTTAACGCGCACGCTGCGAATTTTTATTGTTCAACAACGCACAGCAGAAATCTCCCACCGGCACCACCTTGCAGGTCAAGATCCACTGCCATATATACGGGGTGGCCAGTGAACGGTTGTGCAGCGCGAGCAGTCGGTTTTTTCAACCAAGAAACTCGCTAGCAGACGCTGCCTGCGTCGGCGTCACGAGGCGAGAGAGGGGGAGCGTAGGAGAGGAGAGAGAGAGAGAGGGGGGGGGACGCGCATGCGCAGTGGGGTGTGGACGCTGTGGGCAGGGATGCCTAGAGGAGAGAGGGGGGAGCGTAGGAGAGGAGAGAGAGAGGGGGACGCGCATGCGCAGTGGGAGCCCAGGCAGGGGATGCCTAGAGGAGAGAGAGGGGAGCGTAGGAGGGGGTGAGAGAGGGGGGACGCGCATGCGCAGTGGGAGCCCAGGCAGGGATGCCTAGAGGAGAGAGGGGGGGAGCGTAGGAGGGGTGAGAGAGGGGAACGCGCATGCGCAGTGGGAGCCCAGGCAGGGATGCCCAGAGGAGAGAGGGGGGAGCATAGGAGGGGAGAGAGGAGGGGGAGGCGCATGCGCAGTGAGGGGTGTGGTTGCCGCGGGGAGGGATGCCTAGAGGAGAGAGAGAGGGGGAGGAGAGGTTTTTTTTTTATTTTTATTTTTTTAAAGGGTTTGCGCATGCGCAGTAAGGGAGGCCACGCCCCACACCACCACCGGATTAAGCTTCGCCATAAGATGCTTCACATCTAAAAAACATTTTTGTTATATAATATTGATCCCATGGCTGAAATCCGTGCTAAACACTAGGCACTAGAATTTATCTTCAACTCTCGGGTCGCAAACGTAGTCGTAATTTTCTATATGAAAACTAAGACAATCTGTTTATTCAAGCTAGCGGAGGCAAAAGGAATAAGCCAGGCAGAAAAATTATTTTGACAAGTAAAGCTCGGCCGTATGTACACTTGTGTGTCAGATCAGCACTTAAATAATCAGGAACTGTATACTAATATCTATTGGGTGAATCTTACCTGTTTGTCTTGCTCCAGGTGGTTAACGATTTCTGGGTGTAGTTTGGAAGTTTTATATATTCGAAGTTTAACATCACGATGAAAAAAATTCTCTCCTTGTGCTTTTGAGAGAATCGTCGTTTAGCGGACGAAGCGCAAAACGCTTTCGCCCAGGTGATAGTTAAAAACAGATTAGGGCTCTCTGCTCAAAAAGCGCACATCATTCTTGTTCGAAGACATATCTTTCATTAAACATAAATCCGTAAAAATTTTCCTATGTCATTAATGATTTCTCTCTTTAGTGTTTCGCCCCCATATTAACAGATTAATCAGAATGCCAGTTTTGAAACACGAAACACGAACGGCTTAGGTTGGTTCCCCTCTAAAATTGCTGCACAACGCCATTGTTCTCAAGAGCAAGTTTTTGTGCGCACGCTCCGAAGGCAGCTGCTTGCTTCTTATGATCGAGCATGAGGGGAGGGCCGAATGATTAATTAACCCGACGGCTGCAACTGAGGGCAAGGACCGGACCTTTGCTCCGGAAGTCTTCATGAAAATGCCGGTAAGTTCTTCCACGAACACGCT
>JALIZH010030019.1:0-53245 GCA_030522465.1 Rhipicephalus appendiculatus
AAGCCTCAATATATAAAAGAAATTTTTTAGTCCACAGTAAGCTGCGCCCGAGGGAGAGAAACTTAAAGCCCACGTGGATAATATCGGGTTCTGTCATGTTTGCATTTCGGTCCTCTACATCCGTCGCCCTTAGGGGACATCCGCGCTGGTGATTAGAAGCTGCACACTTTTCTTTCTTTGTTTCGGAATGGAGACGCGAGCTGTCAGCAGCTATGACATTCTGACAAGCACTCTCTGGTCTCCAGCCTCTTCGATGTTGAACGACGAGCAAGCCTTGCTTATGTGTACCTCACCGCTGTTGATGGGCGAAAGGGAGCTTTTCCATACAAGGTCGACAGAATGAATGTTGTCAAACAAAAATGGTTCTCCCGAATTGAAACTGGGATGCGCCTAGAAGTTTTCTCCGTGTAAATATTTACTGCGTGTAGTTTCTTTTGCGCTGATTAATATCCAAGTGCCCGGGTAATCCATTTTGACAAACAGACGTCGTGTGAGGTCGTAGAGAGCAAAATACAGAGTTGATTAGATCAGGGGATTTTTATTTACATCTTACTATCATAGGGCTCACCAATCGGGGACACGGTAGGATGGGTGTTTAGCCTTTCAGCGCGAGAAAGCAACCTCGTTTGCGGGCCAAACCATAAAGAAGTTACTCTAATCTCGAGACATAGTGCTTCGATTTGCGGTGTGGCATTATACCCTACTTAAGGTGTTCGTTTACTCAGAAAGCATAATTAATACATAAGAAATAATTTTATGTAAGCGTTGTAGGAATTAAAATGCTGCTCATGCATTTACAAAGTCAATGTGGCTAGAAATGCCAGGAAATAGCAGCACAGTTTTGAGTAACAAACCAAGAAGCAGCATATTAAAAGAAAAAAAAGCAAGTGCTCACACTGCATAACATACCAGCATTTGGATATGCTCGTAAAGTGCAGTGAGGCTTGTTTGATTATTCTACGGTGTAAATGTAGGATCACGGTATTAGCTTGGGATGTAAAAACAGCGCAAAATATAGACAAGGACTTACGAAGAGACGACACGGCGCTGAACTCGCAACTAAACTTTATTGGAAGGCACACGCACATATATCAATCAGTCGACCTAGTCACGTGGCACACCAAAGGCGTCTGCGCAGAAGAGCAACTTCCTCACGGTATTAGGCGGACGCTCTGCTTTCTTTAATTATGGTACTAGCGCTCATACAGATTATTTAGGAATTGATATAGGGTGGCTGTCGGTGCCTTTATTCGTTTTGACACTGCAACACCAAAGAAAGGCAACCGAAGCTTCCGTTTTTTTTTTTTTTTGCACGGGATAAGCGGAGACGTTTCTGCGATTTTTTTGGCACGTCATCCTGTTGTCACGGGTACAGGCGCACTGCCAGCGTTTTCTAAACAGTGTCTTCAAATGTTTTCAACTAGGTTGTCATAAGCTTTCTATCATTTCAAAGACTTGTTTGGGGGTCTATGCAGAAAATAACAGTGTTTCTTCAGCCCATTCACTTGGACTGATGGGTGATGTAACGTGAACAATAAGTGCATGTCAGAGGGTTCGTTTTTTTTTTATTGGAAATGGAATTTCTGAATTGAATTGTCATTGTGAGCTCCTGTATTGCTATTCATCAGTGTACGTATTCCCATATCTTAGATGCCTCCCATAGACTGTCTTTTCAAGTGCGTAAGCAGTTTATGCCGGCTCAACGAAAAATCTGTCCGTCCGTCCGACTGTCTTTCTGTCGCATAAGACGATCATCTCTTTTAAGAAATAAATGAATAAAAGTAAATAATTTTCACTCCTGTGCTTGGGTTGGAACCGCAGCTCTTACGCTAAGACGGCGAGTTTCTTAACCACTGCCCAATGTATCTGCGCCTTACATCACCGTCAATTTACCACAGAGTCTGCTTTTCACTGTGAAATTGGTTCGCGGGTGCGGTGTCGCTGCTAGCGATCGGTGAAGTACTGCAACGTTCTTTAACGAAGCGCGGACGGGGATCAATTCGGTAGTTTTAGCTTTCGGTGCAGCGGGAGACATCCCAGCAGAAAGTGGAACGCCTTTCCGCGGTCAGGGCTCAAGCTGCGGACTCAACCTCTCGCATTCTTGAAGCACTGAGTGTACAGGCATGGGAAAAGGCATAGGTTAACGCACATCTCGGCGTTTCTCTTCTGAAATATGGCGACGCTTCGAATGAGTGTAATGCGCTTCTTCACGCCATCTTTGCGCCGCATTCAGCATATGCCGTGTTCATGTGTATGTTTACTACTTCAGTTAACACAAGGTCTAACTCATATTTTTTGCTGTTAGTCTTCGGGATGGAGACGTGCCACTAGGCGTCAACGTGGGTGTATGCCCGACAAACGAGGCTGTAGCTGCCAAACAAAAATAGATATTGTGGAAGATCTCATACATCAATGTTAACTAAACAATGAAGTATGCACATGCAACAACACGGCTCTCAATCGTGTTATATGATTCCTGTGACGGAGGGATCAACTATGCTTTATTTAGATGCGAAGCATTATATGAATGAGCTCTGTCGCCCCATTGTCCGCCGTGGCCAGATGACGATGACGCTGCCATCGCGGCACAGCACACATACAAGGTAACACTCCATGACGATGACGCTGATGACGATGACGAATAAACGCGTTCCAGACCACATTCTCTTTCTGCCATCACGGCACAGCACATGCAAGGTGGCCAAGATGTCCCACGCCGAGTTCGCCAAACTCCCCGGAGAGATCCTGCTGGTACCGGACAAGCCGTACATGATTACCGCCTACATCGACGTCATAGACGGGCTTGTCAACGGTGCGGTGGGAACGCTAAAGATGTCCGAACGACGAGTGGTGCACCAACCAGACGAAGAAGAGGCAGGAGGAGAAGGCGGCAGTGGTGACGCGTTCCCGAAACGGCTGTGGCTGCAGTTCGATGTGCCCACGACGGGGAAGCTCACCCGTCTCCGTTCTCGCGAAGCGGTGAGCGAAGCCGTACGAAATGGAATACAATGTGGAAAACTCGTGGATACCCATCGAAACTCACGCGGTCACACTCACCAAGACCGTTGAGTGCAAACGAAGACGGTTCCCCCGTTGTGCAGGCCAGTGCCATAACGCTTGACAAGTCGCAGGGAGGAACGTACTCGTCCATCGTCTACGAGTAAAGCAAAACCCACCCGCAAAAGTTGGTGCACGTGGCGCTCAGCCACTGCACAAACCTGGACAATCTCTACCTGACCAACACCGCCGGACACCACCATTCCTACTACAAGCAAAGCAACGTCGACAGGAACATGGTGGGCGAGTTTCAACGGCTCGACAAACACAGGTTGGTCACCATCACGCAGCAGTACCTCCGTGCCTTCCAAGAAGATGTGAACCCAGAAACAGAGTTCACCATAGCCCTGCTCAACACCCGATCCCTTAACGCGCATGCGAGGGATATCGAGCGCGATCCCGTACACACCAACGTGGACGTGCTCTGCCTTACCGAAACGTGGAACGCCGCAAGACCTACCATCAACGGATACGATGTGGTCGTTTGCACGGAAGAAGCGGAACGCCCTGCTGGTGGTGTCAGGATCTACGTCAAACGACCGCAAACCGCAGTAGATCTCGACCTACCAGTCACCACTCAGGGTCACAACGGTGAACACGCCGCCGTAACATTCTCGACAACCAGCTACATCCCCATCATGAGAATGTACCTTGCTCCAAACCTCTCCCGAGGTAACGTGGAAAGGTACATCGAGAAGGCAATGCTGCATTATGAGACCACCTTCAAGGACAACCCCTTCGTACTCACCGGGGACTTCAACGTGAACATCATGCGTGACGACTGGCTAGTGCAGCACATGGTTTCCCGTTGCGCTCTCCGGTGCATTTCATACGATTACAAACATCATACTACCATCAGGGGAACGTGCATAGCAATCGCCTTCTCAAACTTTAAAGTACAACCTTTGCAGCAAGATCTCTTAACTTTGTACTTTACTGATCGCAAGGCCGTTATACTCAAGGGGAAACGTTCTCCGGAACTTAAAGTAATCTACGATGATAAATAAGGAGCATCTTTACAGAACTCCCATGGCTGCTTCGCATACTACTCAGGGTTCCCTTACGGGGAGATGTGTCCGTTTTTCTGTTTCTTTTTTTCCAGTAAGCTTCTATTTTATTCCGCGCCAGAGTACCTAATCTTTTGGCGAAAACGGAAACACTAGAAAATATCGCCTCGCACGTTCTTGCCAAAAGCCCAATGGCAATTCAGCGTAAATTTTTTCAGCAAAGCCTTTGCGGTTAACACATTCCGGCGTAGCGCGCCTTACACCCTGTGCCTGCGAGCGCAAAGTATTATCAGCACTTCGAAGCTGCATAGCTCACATGCGCTCTTTTTTTTTTATGCGCCGTTTTTCAATAATTGATGGTCCCTTAATCGCGGGCTTGTCGACGATCAACTGCTTCCGATATGGCCCTGTTATCTTTAATCGCGGTTACTTCTAATTCCACATCAACGAAATTCATCCCGGCCTGGATATGAACACTTGACCGTCGTTGCTGCCTGTCGCGGTGCTTAGCACGTTCAGGAATCGACAATATCCGGCATGGAGGGAGGCGAAATATAGGAGGAAAGGAGCATTTCTGAATACCAGAGAAATGAAGGAAGAAAGGACGTGAGAAAGAAAAAAAGAAAGAAAAAAATTGAAGGACACTTTGTACATTCCAAAGTGTGTTCGGCGAAAGCGTGTGGCCATTCCACTGATTATGCCATGTCTTTTTTATTTTACACTCTCAGTGGGATAATACACAAACCGAATGGGTGCGTGTTTTCTTCTTTAATTTTTTACCGCGAATCGCAGCGAGACGCGAGACTCATCTTCCTCCGGCCGCATGCGTTAGTATTTTCTCGCGCTTTGCGCATCGTGCAAACGCCATCCGCGTTCCAGCTCTTAAATTGACGGACCCTTTGTAAATTGGAAAGTGTATTCCGTGAACGCCTGGGTCCACTGAGACGGCGTCCGTCAGAATGATTGCAAGCTCTGGGCACAGCGACGCTACGCAAGCAAAGCGCGAGCGCTATAGAGAACGCCGAGGCGATCGGCGTTCCGTCTGCGCATCCCGGCGGCCACCTGGCTCCGTGCCAGAGCTCGGATGGACGGACGGACGGACGGACAGACGGATGGATGGACGGACGGATGAACAGACGGACGGACGGACGCCGGACGGAGGTCGGACGGAAACCGGACGGACGTGAGCATGATACATTAAAGGCTTTCGTCTTAAAGATTACACCATCTCCCGCTAAAGAGAACCATGTGTAGATGCGAAGCAGCGGGCGCTAACGCTTACACTGGCGGCGGCGTTGACGCTGGCGCTCATCGCAGCGTTGCGCAGGAGAGAAAACTGGGGAGACGCAAACCACGCAGTGATGGAGCGGTGTTTCCTACTGGAACATGCCAATCGCTGCTAATGGGCAATGAGAGACAGAAGACTCTGACTGCACACAGAGACCCGCAGTCCGCTTTTAGTTTACGCGCACGCTGCGAATTTTTCATCGGTCGACAACGCACAGGAGAAATCTCCCACCGGCACCACCTTGCAGGTCGAGATCCATTGCCATATATATGGGGTGGCCAGTGAACGGTTGTGCAGCGCGAGCAGTCGGCTTTTTGAACCAAGAAACTCGCTAGCAGACGCTGCCTGCGTCGGCGTTGCGTGGCGAGAGAGGGGGGAGCGTAGGAGAGGAGAGAGGGGGGGAGGATACGCGCATGCGCATTGGGGGGTGTGGTTGCCGCGGGGGGAGGGGATGCCTAGAGGAGAGGGATGGGGGGAGGGGACGCGCATGCGCAGTGAGGGTGTAGACGCCGCGGGGAGGGATGCCTAGAGGAGAGAGGGGGTAGCGTAGGAGAGGAGAGGGAGGGGCAGGGGACGCGCATGCGCAATGGGGGGTGTAAGCGCCGCGGGACGTATGCCTAGAGGAGAGAGGGGGAGGGGACGCGCATGCGCAATGGGTGTGTAAACGCCGCGGGCGGGAGGGATACCTAGAGGAGAGAGAGGGGAAACGCAGGAGAGGAGGTGCGTGAGGAGGGTTTGCGCATGTGCAGTAAGGGTGGTCAGGACGCACACCACCAGCACTACCGCCGGACGGACGGACGGACGGACACCGGACGGATGGACACCGGACGGACGTGAGCATGAGACATTAAAGGCTTTCGCCTTAAAATATTACGTTAGGCACGAACACGCTAATCTTTGCTTGCCTCCATTTCTCCATTACAGGGAGGTCATCGTAATTTTAAAGACGATAGTCTTTCTTGGGATACTTAAACGCAAAAATTTTGGTCTGTCCGTCTCTCTGTCTGTCGGTAACCCGATTCAGCTGCTCGGCCAAAATTTAACTTCTTTCTGAACGCCCAGCCATCTTGAACTGGTGTTCGCGTTCATATTTGTGAACATATTCGATCAAAAAGCAAATACTACGCATTCCTGAGGCGCAACATTAATATGTAAGTGTCAGGACGTGTGTTCTTTATTAGAAAATACATAGGTGCGCAATTCTAAAGACCCTAGTGTTTTTTAGGCTGTCTCAGGCAAGGCAAAACATAGCAGTACGGCCGGCACAAGACTATCGTCTTTCGACGACATTTGCAGCGAAGCACGCAGATACGCGGCCAACTTTTTCGTTTGTTGAATTGCTTGACCATTAACGCCGGATCGGCTTGGTTTATAACAAGATGAAGCAACTTAATATTGGCCTGTCAGCTCATTGAGTAGCTGCCATGGGTAATGGGTGAATTATCTACAACACACATGGAGATCATTCACGCTTTTTTCACGCGCGGTCCTAAGCTTTGGAAGGAGAGACTGGGTAGCCTGGCATCTGGGACATGTGTATGACATGTGTGTGCTTGTTCTTTATGGACCACTCGTTTCATTCAATCTGTGGAAGCAAGCTTTGCATACGGCTGCAAAAATGTAACTGCGGTCATTTCAAGAATGATTGTCTGAATGTTTGACTGAGAATCACGTTTCTCGGAAGAATCCTATCAACCCGCCGAGGAAGCAGTTATCTGTAGCTTGGGCTTTTCCGAAACAGAATTCATTGCTTGGTTGTCATCCAGGTAAATCAATGCTGCGCATGCGGCCGTGCATCGTGAGGGGATGTGGAGCTCCAGCGCTTTCGGAAACGGCGTGAAATATTTTCCCTGCGTTTCTGAAAAAACAAAAAAAACAAAAAAAGAACACTTCAGCTCACTTATGAAGTTCTCCAAGCTAGGTATCGATATATATGAGTGTTCATTACAATCATTACGTGTTAAGAGTTCAGGAAACATAACAGAATCATGCTGCATCCTCGCAGCCTTTCATTCGGTTTTTTGAACAAGATTATTCATGCTTTGAGACATGCGAACAATACGCACCTCCATGCGCCACACTCTTTTATTATAGAGTAGACTTTCATAAAGTGCACATGCTAGTGGTAAATGCACAGAGTAGCGGGAGATGCTTTATACTAATGTCTGAATAACACTTTTAATGACTAAAAAGGTGACTGAGTAAATGGAATCGAGGTTTATCTGATTCTCCGAGCTCTCGCCGGTGAGCAGCTCCTCCTACATTTCCGCGATTTTACCATATTCTGCGGTGCTCGCTTACCGGTTGTTTTGCTTTCTTCAGTTTGGCCTATTTTGCCACCTTTGCGTTCGATGGACTCAGCGATGACTTCTTCCTTGGTGAATGAATCCTTCGTACGGGTTTACCACGGAGCGTTAACAAGACGAAATCCATCTAACCAAATGTATGGTTATCTTCGCCGTAAACGCTTCATGGCACAGTCATACGTAAAAATACTTGTCTAGAAAACGCTTCCGCGACCACTTCTCGAATATGCTTCTGCTGCGTTTGACCTCTACCAATCTCATCTCACTAAAGCTCTCGAATCGGTTGAGAACTGTGCCGCCAGACTTGTTCTTTATGATTTACTGAAATCTGAACTATGAGTTAGTACATCTTGCTTCTCGTCATCGCGTCTCTCGCCCGTGCCTCTATCAGAGGTTTTTTTCAATCCATACCCCGTGACAGCCAGCTGATTCAACTGGCTCATCGTACTCCTCGAACAGGCCATCTGAACACAGTAATTCCACCCCGAGCACGCACCACTAGTTTTCTTCAGTCGTCCTTCGTCCGAGCTGCTCGAGATTACAATGGCCTTACGGGAGGAGCGGCACAGATACGTGATGCAGTGCACTTACGATCTACTACCGAGTGCCTAGACTAATCTTTGTGAGCTATTTTTGTAAATTCGTCATCATTGCGGTATTTCTTTTTGTGTTTCATACTACGGTTTTTATTTTATGTTTGATGCCCACCTCTCATATCATGTCATATATAGAGATACTTGAGGTATCAATAAATAAATAAAAAAAAAGAAATATAAAGTTTGTGCGCTACGATGTCGGATACATTGCAGTACGGGAAGACGTGGCTGGATTGCACCGGGTGAACGCAGTGCACGAGAATTCCACGTACGTAGGTGTTGCTTTGAAGTATATAGACACAGCATGACGCTGTCTTTCTTAAGCTGTGAGTTTCGTGGGGGATAGATCGTGCGTCCTGCGGCAGTGTTCCAGAAAACGAAGACAGGTGGTCGATATGTCTTCTGCAGCCGTGAATGCGCGGACAGTCAGATGCAGGAAATCACAGCTAAACAAATTTTCAAGCGTAGCTTGTTATGCGTAGAGTGCTGATGGCGGCGGCTGGAACATCGTACGCGAAAAACCCAGCGCCGTCGGCGTGTGTGCAGAAATGCGGCCCTGTACGTGCGTACGGGATGTCAGGAACCGGAATCGTCATTCGATGAAGTTCACTGTGTAATATCGCATTTTAAGCTCACTATGAATAGTGCTGCTCAGTGGCTCTCAATACTGCAAACGAAGATGTGGTTATCCGGAGTACACCAGTGTGTTTGTGTGTGTGCGCGTGCGCGTGTGTGTGTGTGTACATGTGTGTGTGTGTGTTTGTGTGGTAGCACGGAAAGTCGAGCTAGTTGGTAGGAATGCATATTTGAATAGCGCAAAAAAGACACAGGGACACAGGCGAGAAAGACGATACAGGCGCTAACTTTCAACTGACGTTTATTCGGAAAGACAACACACACACACACACACACACACACACACACACACACATATATATATATATATATATATATATATATATATATATATATATATATATATATATATATATATATATATATATATATATATATATATATATATATATATATGTGTGTGTGTGTGTGTGTTGAAATGCAGGCCAAGTAGCCACCTGTCCCTTCACTGTGCAGAATGCAAATGTACCCCGAGGTTTGATGATGCAACTATACTATTCCAAAACGGCGATCAGACAACTAGAGAGGTAGCCGAAGCCTTTTTCATTGCGAAAATGGGAGAAAAATGCATTAGCCACCCGTCCTTATCCCTGTCAGATAAGGAACTTGGTTTGCTGAGCTCAGGGCTCTAAATAAGTAAATTGAAGTGCTGACTATGCTTTTGATAATAGACGGAGTCATTGCGCATGACCAGACGTTATATGTATATATATATATATATATATATATATATATATATATATATATATATATATGTTGTCTTTCCGAATAAACGTCAGTTGAAAGTTAGCGCCTGTATCGTCTTTCTCGCCTGTGTCCCTGTGTCTTTTTTGCGCTATTCAAATATGTGTTTGTGTGTGTGTGCGCGTGCGTGCGTGCGTGCGTACGTATGTACGAGCGTGCGGATAATGTTAGAGCGTTCATCTGTTATTTATTTATTTATTTATTTATTTATTTATTTATTTATTTATTTATTTATTTATTGAATATTTTATAACTATCACATGTCGGTGGCGCAATCGCACGCAAAAGAATGCAAAAAAAAAAAGGAAACGCATGGCGCCGGCGAGCGTACAGACATGCGGCCCACGAAGTTGCTCCGCTCACATGCCTATTTGCATGCGCCGTTTACCAATCATTGATGTTCTCTCGATCGCACGCTTCTCGGTGATCGACCGCTTGCCATATGGAAATCTGAGCTTTCATCGAGGTCACCGGTGATTTCACGGGGCCAATATTCATTTTTACCTAGATACGAACGTTTGACCATCGTTGCTGCCTGTGTTGCGCTGCTATGCACGTTGATGCCGGTCTAGTTGTTGGCATGGAGGAAGAAATCAGTTATTCAGCAATGCGATAAAGGAAGAAAAAAAGAAACGGTAGGTCACACACGCACATGGCAAGCTTTGCTTGCCAGCAATTTCTCCTCTTAAATTGGCGGACGTCTGGTATTTCTCGCGATATTTTTTTTTGTTATTTTTTTTTTCGAACGACTGCACCTCAGAATTTACTCTATTGCAAAGTAATAGAAGCGGGAGTTGCTGCAACGTAAGGAACGACCGCCAATATTTCTGGGAAGATCTAAACAAAGGGTATCTGTGCTTTTCGAAAATCAGAACCACAAATTTCATGCGCATGTCCCACGCTGTGCTATTACAAGAAAAAGAAAAAAGAAGCTTCTTCGCCCCAACAGAGAAAGCAATAATTGATAGGTGCTCTTTCTTATGAATGCAATCTTCGGAAGATATAAACGTCGCTCATTGGCATGCGCATCGATATCGCCGCCGTTGAACGTCTCAGAATCTTCCTGCCATGACATGCGTGCCTGATGGCGTTTCCAACACAGCTCGAATGCGATGCTTTCAAGAAGCCCCACACTTCTGTAGCCTATATGCAGATCGATCGTTTATGTCGCTGTCGAATGTCGGCCATTGAATGCAGAAAGACCGTCTACAATATGTCGCTTTTCCGCACCTATCTATTTGCTTGGTTCTTTACGAGTATTGTCATTTGGCAGTAGCCTTGTTCGGTAGAAATATGCAACCATAGAACGCTTCTCTCAGGGTGAGAACAAGAGCACTCACGCTAAACGCTCTATCGGATGTATCATTGGCAAACGTGTTGCACGATTCTTGCAGTTGCATGCCGTTTAAGAAATGTCAGTCGAAGTGTTTTCACTCGTAAAAACACTTGCTTGTGGCTGCTTCTTTCGGACATCACGCCCTTTTTAAATACGACACATTTCTTCACCATAGGTAACTTTACCATCTATCTATCTATCTATCTATCTATCTATCTATCTATCTATCTATCTATCTATCTATCTATCTATCTATCTATCTATCTATCTATCTATCTATCTATCTATCTATCTATCTATCTATCTATCTATCTATCTATCTGTCTATCTATCTATCTATCTATCTATCTATCTATCTATCTATCTATCTATCTATCTATCTATCTATCTATCTATCTATCTATCTATCTATCTATCTATCTTTTGACCGCCTCGTTAATGCATGACGGTGTGCCATGCACTTTTTCTGCCCAGTAATACATACATATTCGCAGTTGCTGGAGCATTAAGGAGACCATCATGGACAAAAATTTTGTACGAGCGAGGGGAAATGAATTTAACTTTGGATGAAAGAGGGGAAATGACTTTAACGTGTAAAACGTATTCTATCGATAGTTTTAGTTCCCTCGCATGAACGTTGGTGCACCGTCCGGTTTGTCCTATATAAGATTTTCCACATGAAAGCGAAAGTTCGCACAGAACGCCAACCACGCAGGTTACATAATGCGCCTCATGCTTTATGCGTACCCTCCAGGTTTCTTCGTATCAGAATATATCTCTGAGGACATATCAGAGGATATCTTATGCAGCAGAATAAATTATGTGTGTAATATTCGAATTGGCCTGCCGCACGATCTCCTGATTCAAGTGTCGGTGGTTTCTCCGAACGCTATCGCGTGTTATAAAGGATAGAGCTTAATAATAATGCACTGTGTAGGTCGTGAAGATTATTTCATTCTGGAGCTGGCGACTGCCGACTTTCTGCGAAATTTGCGAACCTGACGCCTCTGAATTCGCTTCGAATGCTTATAATAATAATAATATCTGAGCTTTTACGTCCCGAAAACCACGACATGATTATGAGATACGCCGTAAAGGAGGGCTCCGGAAATTATGACCATCTGGTGTTCTTTAATGTGCACTGACATAACATTTCTTTAAGTTATGCGCGTAAGAAATGGAAAAACGTGTTACTGAAGCAAAAATATTGTGTTTTAGATGGCTTATCCCTCCGTTCACCTATACATCCTCTGCTGTACGTAAGCAATGCTTCAAATAATTCTCGACGAAATTCGCAACAAAAAACTTGAGCAGTTGTACAATATAAAATGAAGATCCTACGAAAAGCAAACAGGGCAAGAACAAACAACAATAGATCGACTTCGGAGAAGCGAACGAGTAGGGTTAGAAGATTACGATCGATGTCCTGCCGGTTTTCATTACACCGCGACAAGAAACTCCGAAGCAGCATTCCGATGTTAACGTTCCTAGAAAAACAATATAACACGCTTACAAAAGCAAACGAAAGGGAAAAAAAAGCGAATCGATAGCAGACGTACACCACGATACCATGGCTCGAAGTGGAAGCTATATATTCAACCTCCAAGCAGGACCATACAGCGCCTTCACAAGGACTTTCGGTCACAAGAAAAGCACTCGAAGAACTTCCAGGCGCTATAAATTGCGAGTTCTGTTGTCCTTGCCCAGGTGCCCCGAACAAACATTAAGGCGTTGTTGGTTACTCAATAGATCCTTTTCCTGGCTTGCTGCGCCACTTCAAATGGCCTTTGCTGTTATATTCTTTATAAGGAATTGCGGGAAAGAGATCTTTGCGAAAGCGAACGATTCGAGAGCACTCACTGCACAGAACTTCTGTCTATGATCCCGGTCTTCTTAAATTGGGTTTTACCTGTAATTTGAGTGGAAATATTCGTATAAAGTGCCAAATACATGTTAATATCTGTGATTTTATGTTCCCAAACCATGATATGATGATGAGGGACGCCGCAATGGAGGGCTCCGGAAATTTCGACTATCTGGTGTTCTTTAAAGTGCACTTACATCGCACAGTACAGGGGTCTCTACCATAGGCGAAATGCGACCGCCGCGGCAGGGATCGAACCCGCTACCTTCTGGTCAGCAGCCGAGCACCCTAGCGACTGATCCACCGATTCGGACATCGGTGTATGTGATGTGTGTGCGCGCACACACACACACACATACACAGACACACACACACACACACGCACGCACGCACGCACGCACACACACACACACACACACACACACACACACACACACACACACACACACACACACACACACACGCGCGCGCGCGCGCGCACAGGCACACACACATACACACACACTCAAACACACACGCACACACACCACCGATGTTCTGGCACGACCGCGACTTTTCTCGAGGCGAGCGTAAGCGGGGAACGCTATCTGACAGCCATGCGAGGCTGGCGCACGCGCTCAGCTATTTTTACTATGGATAGATGCTATGAGCCGGCCCAAGGCTTTACGAGGCTTGGGTAACTGTAGCTGACTCGCCACCTCACGGTGTGTTAACCGCGTTGACGAAAATTGCATTGAATAGGACAGACGCATAGCAACGACGCGGTTCAGCAGCTAATTGCGGAGACCACGGTCATGATTCATTACTTCACGTTACCGCTTCCCCGACGGCGACGCCATCCCGCTGACCAGGATCACTGTGACAGGAAAGTGGGAGATATAAAAGGCGCGTTTGTATAAACAATTTTCCGCAGCGGTGCACAGACGCTTCCATGTTTGATCACGTGAATTGTAACTGGCCTTCCCCCAGCCAGTTGCCCCAGCCAACGCATTGGGCGAGAGGAGCGGCCGTGGCCTTACCACACAAGCTGGTTGCAGTAGGGTCTAAGCAAGTCGCATGCTTGGGCAGCAAAATATAGTTCTACGTGTAATCGCCTGAAAGTTGATAACGTTGAGACATTTTCATTTGTTTGGTACGTACTACGCCCCTCAGCAATACGTGGTGTTTTTATTCGACTTCGCATTTATAGTGTATGCATTTAAATGTTGTATTAGATACCCCCAGTAGCTGGGGCTAAAAGCCAACAAGGCAGCACTCATGCAGACCGAACTCGCGCTTGCTACTCGCCCACTGTCTTCGCAACAATAAATAAATGGTGAAATCGGCTATTGCTTCGTGTCATCCCACGCTGGGGGACAAAGCATCAGATATGTTCTGTCTTTATTATTGAAATTAGCTGTGTTTATTTAGCCATGCCTGCTAACCCTTGTCTCCGAGAATTTGAGAATGAATCTTGGAAACACTGCAAAATACCTACGAATACATTGCTCTCGAACCTTCAGGACGTAAAGCATAAAGCAAATAAATCAGTAGGCTTCGAACTTACGGGCCACACAGCGCAGGACAACGACGTGTTAAGTTCTATGGGGAAGGAAACTGGATCCACAGGTTGCCGCCATGTTGAAATTTTCGGCGCTGCCATCTGGCTCGATCTTACTGGACATGCGCGCAGACGCTATGAGGACGCCGAGCAGATGACGCGACGCGGATGGCGACATATTGAGC
The DNA here is from genome assembly GCA_030522465.1 of Rhipicephalus appendiculatus. NCBI lineage: Eukaryota > Metazoa > Arthropoda > Arachnida > Ixodida > Ixodidae > Rhipicephalus > Rhipicephalus appendiculatus. The sequence goes on from JALIZH010030019.1 coordinate 14,560, forward strand.
AGCGCTGCCAAAGGCCACGGCATTTAGACGGCCACGGTGCGGTGATGGCCCATCGAGTTTTGAATGAAGAAACCAGAGTCCATAATTTTACTCTCACAAAAAACTTCCCCATCTCCCGCTAAAGGGAACCATGTGTGGATGCGAAGCAGCGGGGAGATAATTAGCTTGAGCGGGAGGAACGTCGCCGCTCTCGTTTCACTGCAGTGGTCCGGGCGCTCATCGCGGCGCTGCACAGGGAGAGAATGAGGCGCGCGCGCTCCGTCATTTTCAACGCGTACGTTAGGCGCGCGTCAGGCGGCAGCTGCGGGCGCTGCGGCGAGCGCGCGGCAGGCGAGGGAGAGAGTGACGTCAGCGCGCACTGCGAGGGGGAGCGTGACGTCAACGCGCAGCTGCGGCGTGACCTACTTGGCACCGCTCCAACACCTGCGGCGAGGGGAGCACGTTGCGGCGCGTTCGTACGGACGCACGGAGGGACAGCGTTACACAGGCTAGTCAAAGAGCTGCTTCGCATCTAATAATCAAATGTTGATGTACTTTCCGTAGTACAGTAGGCCTTTGTGAGAACTTACATGTACCTTTTGTTGTAGGTTGCCTCACATATGAAATTAGGTATTTTCTTCGGAAGAATACCGTTTTATCGTTTATTCGAGGCTCAGGAGGCTGCGGCAGATGTTTGTGAATGTATACGAGAGACCGTTGATGTTGTTATCATGGCTGCTTACCCTAACGTGCCAACTGCTGAGGAGGAGGGAGATGACAATGGTACGAATGCATGCCCTCGGCCAACGACAGAAGATGGAAGGAAATAAACGTTGGGAAATACTGCTTCTGTTTTATGCAGGAAGCGATGTTTTTTTTTTCAGAAAGGGCAAATAGAATACCATAGTTGCTATGACGACGAAATACGACACATTCTATCCGCTTTGCTAGGACGACAAACTACGACACAGTCTATCCGCTATGCTCTGCCATCAGACGGTCACCTGCTGGAACGAAAACCGTAGCGCTATGGCCAAACTTACTGACCAGTGACAACAATGGATATGGGATAGATTGACCTCCAAGGTCAAACTGCGAATAACTATACAATTTTCATTTGTGGGAAAATTGTGAGATTTGTTAGATGGAAATGTACACAGATTGTCGACATGGCTGTAGTCTGCGCATAGAGGGTCTGCTGACCTAGTGGAGCTTAGCAGATCCTCTATGCTTTCACTGCTCTCATTCACCCTCATGGCTGCAAGACACTGCCTGCGCTTTGTTGTACACAACAGAACTGTCAAGATGTCCTCAGCGTCATCTGTTCCTGCTATGACTCTCCATCCGCGGGGTCATTTTCACAAAAAAGCTTGACACATGGTTGAGGTGCGCCACCTTTCACAAAAGATAGACATGCGGCTGACAAAAGTCTGACGTTACGCTTTACACGAAGCTTTGATGATCCTACAGGTTCCATGCGCCTAGATAACCTTGGTATTAGCTTTGCAAGGACCTTGCTTGCTTTCTATACTTGCATCGAACCAGCTAGCGTATTGCTACAGGAAGACAGCAGCATACTCTCTAATCTACAGTACCATAATTTCTGAAGAAAGAACTACAACTGTATGAAATTTCGCAGATGTTGCCTTGTGTAGTTGGATATATGTGAAGTTGGATATATGGGCCCTAATGGGTCAAAGAGACAACTTGGTATAGGGTCCCTTCCACGCCAAACGTCCCAGTCATTTTGGCGACCATCAAAAATGCACTCCAAAAAATTGTGCGGATTTAGTGCATTGAAAACAGCGAATCGCTAGAACCTTTCGCAGAGAAAGAAGTTTATGGTCACGTGGGAGCATTCCGAATTAAGCAAAATGTCGTCCGAAGGTTGTCTGTAGGAAAAATTATCCTTAGAGTATCGTTTCTTATATCAGTACCAAACTCGGATTAGATATTAACGGGATAGCGCTAAAAAGCTCGTTTCACAGAAATTTCGGTGTCAGTTTCGGTGTCAGTATCGGCGTAATGGCGTCGTTGGTAGTGAACGAAAAATTCCTCATCTTGTCCGCGACCATAAAATCAAAAGTAATGCAAACAAAATTTTAAAGACATCCGGGTCCGAGTGAGGATCGAACACAGGCCACCTGAGTGGCCATCAGGTGTTCTACCACCGAGCTACAATATTTGTTGAAACTGCTTTAGAATAAAACACTATATGAATGTCATGTAGTGGAAGGAGTCTCCTTAACGCATCATATATTGCGTGGCAGAAGCGTAGAATCGCGCCAGGCGTCAAGAGACGTGAACTGAGCAACGAGTTGGTGATTTAAAGGCCCGCCCATTACAGAGCGCTCGGACATATTTGATCATCATCAGCAGCAGAACCATCAACAAAGTGAACAGATGCGTAGGTTCGCGTGTTGCCCTACGGACGCGTAGTGGGCCCTTCGCTGATTCGCAAAAGGAATGATTATGGCGTAGTGGGTACTTGGGAACTCTACTTGCAGTAGGCATTAAACGATACTTTGAAAGGTCCGATGTTACGCGCACAGTCGCTTGCTCTCTCACGGAGCGGTTGAGGCATGCACCGAGAACCAAAGCAGCCTGGCAGTTCAGAACGCGATGCGCACGAGGTCCGAATACGCTATCACGATCAGCTCTTGAAGGCAAAGCTCAAGCGTCCTCTAATTTTTAGGCAAAGGCTTCTGTCTAAGCTGTTCAAAGCTTAATACTTAAATTATTAAGCTTTAAATCACTATCCTTAGGGCTCCTACTGTTACTTTTCTGCCATATATGCTTCCAGAAATTTCGCGAAAATGTTCAGTGTTCGCATTGTTTCCTTTATAATATTTTGCTAGAAATGAATATCTCAGTAATGAATACTGACTATGTAAAATGTGTGTTTCGCGTTAAAAATATTTGCAGGCCAGTAATGTTTCAAATTTCAGAAAAAAATTATCGCGAATTTGAGAAAATTATAATTTTGGTCCACATTGACACGAAATTTTATACTAGGCGGTGCTCAAATTCAAAATAAGCTTTATGTCCCAATCGAAAGGAAATAAATAGTTCTTATATGAGAAGCTTTATCATTGAATTTTGTGTTTTAAGGAAGAAAATAATTTTCAGGTTCACCACAGACGGCCATTTTCCAATTTGATCATACGGCAGCTTCATACGGCCGTTTGTTGATACGGCAGTCTGCCAAATTCGAAAGGCTCCCACGTGACCAATTTTTTTTTCGTTCCGAAATATTCTAGCACTTCACTGTTTTCAATGCAATAAACGCGCATCATTTTTTTAGAGCTAATTTGAGGTCACCAAAATGGCTGGCACGTTTGGCCTGGAATTACCCTATATCATACATATTTGCAAAATGTAACAATAATAAAACTATTGGTGTAGGGGGAATAACCTTGTCGAAAATAAGGATGGCCCATTCCCAAATACACACTGCGCTCCTCAGCTTAGAAAAACACAAAAAAGAAAACCCGCAGAAAAAAAAAAAACGTGAAACGTATCCTTGCAGGCTGATCGAAAAGGAGCCTTTGGCATGTGCACAGCTGCGAATGACAGATTGGAACAGGCCTGAATCATTACTTCGTGCGATGAAAAGAGTAGGAAAGCGAGAAGTGCCCGGAACAGGCGAACGATGATGACAGCGTTCGTCAGACTCCTTATGATTTTATCGCAACTACCTTCGCAAATGCTTTTTGCAGAATTGCCTCTTTGCCCATACGCAACACCGATTGCTCATTCGGAGACAGCGTGTGAAAGCTTCGGCTGTGCTGCCTAGACAGCACTTCACGTAGGCATCGTAAGGGATGCGCGGCACTCTGTAACCACGATTATGATTGATTTCGAGCGCTGCAATATCGAGACAACTCCGTGCGGCTATTGATATTACATCTGATAGGTGTTTCCGCGCTGCTTCTTCTTGCGTATCCCCCCATATCGACTAAGTATGGGCACGAAATATTCAGCAGTTCGTTCGCAACGGCGTGTGTTCCACTGTATCACGTGTAAAATAGAAGCGCCCGCCGGATCCCGCGCAATGTCTAGCCCCAAACTGTTGCTTATATTCATACAAGAAAATTGCTAGCGGACTACGGAATTTGGACCCGGCACGCTGGCTGACATGCAACTTACTCTACTGCTTGTTGCTTAGGTCCTTATTCCAACCGGATGAGCAATCTTACTCGGCGCGGATAGAGAGCGGGCCCTGATCCCGCTATCACTGAAACCGCCGTCGTCATGCAGAATCGGATGGACCGCAGCGACAAGCAAGTTGGACATCGTATTGCCTGTTATCACCGGTGTTCACCATCGTTTGGATGAAACTATCGTCGACTACGATCTATCAGCATCCGTTGAGCATCGAGGATCACATGACACTAGCAGAACCTATTTAACGTGCAACACTTTGGCTTCGCGGGTTTTGGAGCCGGCACGCTGGCCGACAACCAGCTTACGCTACTGCTTGTTGAGCAGGTTAGTCTACTTATTATCTCTATAAGTTCCTTACTAGCTCTATAAATATATATAGTATAAATATACCTAAATGTATGTACACATATATACTCTATAAAGTGGACGGAGGGTTGACCACCGCCGTAGCTCAGTTGGTAGAGCACCGGGCACGTTATTCGAAGGTCGCAGGTTCGGTCCCTGCCAGCGGCAAGTTATCTTTCCGCCCACTTTTCTTTCTTCACATTTACATTACAATTACTGCTAATAACATCCCCTATATTTTCCTTGGCGTCATTGGCTGTTAGTTCCCATGAAGCTACTTTGGAAGTACGACAAGCCTCTCTTTGTTTTGGAAGAAGAATGATAATACAACAGCAGACCATTCGTGTATACTACCGCTGCCGGTGTACAGCACGAGGGAACACAGAGTGTGAGACGAAGGCCTTGAATGCAGAACACGAAGCGTGCCGCAAGAAGCAGTCCACGTAGAAACGGCAATATGCTAAAATATGCATCGCGGCCAACAAATATGACATGTACCTACACAGTGATACAGAACGTAGTAAAGCGTGTTTACCGCTTGTACCATCTACACATCGAGTACGTGCTAATCAACAGACGGAAATAGAACACAGAAAGCGTGTTCTGGTCGGACGCGAACAAAGCCCGCGGCCTAATTAAGTTCATTGTCACTGAACAAATGCTCATGCCGGCATTAATTTCTTACCCTGACATACAACATGAATGATTCAAGATTGCCATGGCGCAGGAAGATACGAAAGAGAGGCAGGTCAGGAAGGGGCCGCATTGGCGGGGCTCTGTTAGAAGTAGTGATACACAAGTGCAGATTGTTTTCACTGTTTAGAAGGCCGCACTATAAATAGCTTACGCGTCACGTCATGGAACGCAGCTTTTCAGCGTACCGGCACTCCACGATGGAGGCTTTTATGACAAACACTTTGCGGCTAACCTGCTTCAATGTGATAACGACGTGGCAGGATCCCATCTGCCTGAATGACGAAAGAACGTGCATGTGATGTTTTAATAACTTTAATGCGTCACCGCGAACGTCGCGTCTCCCCATGCGGGTGGTCCAACGCGATGGTTTCAGTGACGTCAATGCAACCCAGCTATAGAAACCGCTGAAAAGGCGGAATTGAATCCTGGCTAACCAGAGCGAGAGCTTAAATGTTGAGTCCGTGGGTAAAACTAAGCTTTATAATGTTCGGTTCTCTTAGAGCATAGATTACATGTTCTAAAGGCGCTCATTATGCACCAAAGGAGGCAGACTTGTGTAGTTTGTGATATTAAAGGCCCATTGAAGATGTAACTGCGCATACAAATTAGTAAAGGTCCTTTGACGTTGTGTAACTTTATAATGAAGGTAATGCACGCTAAACCTCCGGCCGACGTCTCTGCCTCTTCACTAGTAAAGCTTTGCTTTTTTGTTTTTTTTTTGCTTTTTGCACCGGTTGTCTTTCTGTAACAAACTTCGTAAAGACAGGCCCAAAATGGTTAGTGTTGTTACTACATTATTAAAGTTTTTTTCCAATGGTCATTCGAGAATTTCGCATTACTGTGGCTGGCCTGCTTTAAATTAACTATGCGCTGTATAATGAATAATGTGCCCTAGCAATCATTTATGCGGCTCTATTAAGCGCGTGGCATAAACGAACACGAAGGAGCACAGCGCTATTATGCCCAGAGCGCACACGTTCACGGGAGGCAATGTCATTGTTTCTTTTGGGAACGTGCATCGCAATTATTAAGGTCCATTCTAAGTTCGAAAAGAATTTGGGTTTGTTATTCTTGCACGTTTTTTTTCCTTTTTCTAACTTTTCGCACGAGTGCTATGGAGGAAATACAAAGATAATTATTCAGGCTTGAATCAAAGGTAAATCACGTGTCAAATAAGCATAATCGAGCACACGTAGAAAGTTGGTTTAGGGAAATTTAACAGCCAAGATGGACTAGCTCAGTGTAAAATGTACGTCGTCAACCAAAAATATATTCATCATGAACCGGCACACGCTATCTTTCTCCTCTTCCTTATCTTCTGCTTCGTTACCGCAACACGTGCGCCGATTGTGCGGCTTATAGCAAGAGGGTGAGAGAAAGTGACAAAGAAAGAAGAACATGGCAAAAAAAAAGAAAGGGAAAACAATCTTGACCACACCTCCACTGCGCATGCGCGTTTTACCCCCCTCTCGCTCCTCTCCTACGCTCCCCCTCTCTCGCCTTGCAACGCCGAAGCAGACAGCGTCTGCTAGCGAATTTCTCCTCCTCTCCCCCTCTCTCTCCTCGAGGCATCCCTCCCCGCGGCGTATACACCCCCCATTGCGCATGCGCGTCTCCTCCCCCTCTCTCTCTCCTCTCCTACACTCCCCCCTCCCTCGCCTCGCAACGCCGACGCAGGCAGCTTCTGCTAGCGAGTTTCTTGATTGAAAACCATTCGAAGGATGCAAGGCAGATTGTGATTTCGGTGTCTCGGTTGATGCCAATGATCTTGGGAAAGTCGCTTTCGCTGAAGGTGTCCACATCGGGTAGGTCCTATTTCCAGTACTCACCGTAACTGTCGAACCCGCAATGGGTCTACTACCCTTTGCAAAGCTAACTGGGCTCAGATCTGTGAGGACCTCCGTGGCAATCTCTCTACAACCCGCGCTTGCCACCTGTTGCGCCACATGCTAGACCCCACGCAATCTAAAACCCAGACGCGTCTTAGCATTCGCCGCCTCACTCATAATTATCGGCAAGACATCGATGCCTTCCTTACGCAGGTGAAATGCACCTATACCACACCTGGTCTTCCTAGCAAACACCCCGAGTACACAGGTTCCCCCCCAGCCCCAGCTTGACGCCCCTATTACAGAATCAGAATTTCGTGCAGCCCGATTGAAACTGCGCAATACAGCACCCGGTGAAGACCAAATTACCGATGCTGCCATCCGCAATCTTGATGATGCCTCCATATCTGATCTAGTGAACTACTTTAAGGAATGTTGGGAAGCTGGTACCCTCCCTGCATCCTGGAAGCACGCAAAAATAATATTTATCCCTAAAACTCACAAACCCATCACCATCGACAATATTCGCCCTATTTCATTGACATCCTGTCTTGCCAAGGTCTTTGAGCACATAATCCTTGCTCGGCTGACGACGTACATGGAAGACAATCACCTTTTCCCCCCACAGTATGATGGGATTTCGTGCGCATCTTTCTGCGCAGGATGCCCTTCTCCAAATTACGCACGACGTGCTTGACGATACCATACCCCACCTGACTAAAGCTATCCTGGCGGTAGACCTCACTAAGGCGTTTGATAGAATTCGACATGACGCCATATTACGGCAATTGCAGGCACTACGGGTAGGCCCCAAAGCTTGTAACTACATTCGTGCCTTTCTCTCTGGGCGCACTGCCTCTTTGCACATTGATAACCTGAGCACGGCCGCTTACACGCTCGGCGAGGTCGGAACTCCTCAAGGCGCGGTCCTCTTCCCCTTTCTCTTTAATATTGCTCTCATCCCCTTAGCCCACAAACTCAATATTATCCCACACCTAAAGCATACCTTGTACGCCGATGATATTACCACATGGACTACTCATGACTCTGACGGGGAAATTGAGGAAACCCTTCAATTAGCAGCCGACACCATCTCAGCTCACGCGTCATCTATTGGGCTCGAATGCTCCCCCCTCTAAATCCGCGCTCTTTCTCATGAGGCCAAAATCAGCCGCTAACTCGCACATTGAAATCATTATACAAGGAACCGCTGTCCCCCCTCACCTCAACACTGCGCATCCTCGGCCTCTACTTGCAGGATTCTGGACGAAATGACCACACCCTCAAAACACTCAAGGCTTCCACGCAATCTGTGTTGCAGCTTTTACGCCGCCTATCCTCCATGCACAAGGGTTTAGACGAAGGGGACAACATGAAAGTTGTACATGCTTTCACGCTTAGCCACATTTTATACGCCACCCCATATCTCAAGCTGAACCGTACAGAAACTGAACGCATGAACGCCATGATCCGCCTCGCAACTAAGGCAGCCCTGAAGCTTCCTCGTAGCACAAGCACAGCCAAACTCTTTGAACTGGGCATGCTTAACACCCCTTCTGAGCTAGTTGAGGCCCATCTTCAGGCACAGTATTTAAGACTTTCCGCGAGCGCCACTGGCCGCCATATTCTCGCCTCCCTTCGCATAAACATACCCGCTAACCAGCCAACCTTTATAACCATTCCTCGACACATTCATGCATCTCTAATAGTTAAACCCCTGCCTCGCAATATGCATCCTCAGCATCACACCGCTCGCCGCGTAGCTCGCGCAAATGCCCTTCACAAGAGTTACGGACAAGCTCAGGATGCCATTTGGGTAGACGCCGCTTGTACAGCACAAGAAGCTGTAGCAGTTGCCTACAACCCTACTCTACCACATCCCTTGATTTACCGTCTTCCTTCAGGCTCTACAGCGGAGGAGGCAGAGGAGACCGCCATCGCCCTAGCCCTTGCACAATCCGACGCGCAGTACATCTTCACTGACTCAAAAACTGCTCTGTACAACTACGCCAGGGGCAGGATACACCCCCCTGCCTGGCAGTTGCTGAAAACCCCCCACGCAAAATTTACCACGCATGGTAGAGCTCCAGTGGGTGCCGGCTCATTCAGGGAACCCCGGAAACGAGGCTGCCGATAAATTGGCCCGAGGATTAATTTGCCGGGCTGAGGACAGCCTCGATTTGGGCTTCTCGAAGGAGCGGGCGCACACTTTTGCATAGCTCACGCAAATACCCCGTTTGAACCGCCGGACATACCCTCCCCCCACATCCCTTTCTTACCCACTCCCAACAAATCCTCTGGAGACGTCTCCAGACCCGCACTCTCCCATCTCCTCAGCTGTTGTCGCACTACTGCGGCACTTCCCCTGAATGTTCCCTGTGCGGCGAACCCCACGCCACCCTTTCCCATATTCTTTTCGGCTGCCCTGCTGATCCTTCCCCGCAGGGACAGCCTGCCATCTCCAGATGGGAGTACTGGGAGGTCCTGCTCTCGTCTGAGGACACGGCGTTGCAGCTTGCTGCGGTGACTCGGGCTGCCGATGTCATCGCGGCGAGGGGCATGGCCGTGTAGACGTGGCGTGGGACCGCGCGGTGGTCCAGGGACCCCGGGGGGTCCAAACACACTTGCCAATAAAGTTTTTCTGTCTGTCTCTCTGTCTGTCTGTCTGTCTGTCTGTCTGTCTGTCTGTCTGTCTGTCTGTCTGTCATAGGAAAGAAGAAATGGTAGCACGGAGGAAACTGTAGTCCTTCACGGCAGCAGAGCCTGCGTGTGGCACAGGGAGAACGCTGGCTACATTAAAACGCGAAGTTTTTTTTTTGCGCCTCACGCCTTGTTTGCGTGTGGAGAGCGTCTGCTGCGCTGGGTGCCTCAACGCGCGTTGGCCAGTTTAAGGGGAGAGCGCAGAGACGAAGAAAGAGGGAGACTAATCTGCCTCCTTCTCGCATGCGTTCGTATTCTCGCGCTTCACGCATCGTGCAGACGCCATCCGCGTCCCAGCGCTCATAAAGCTCATTTATCCTCTCGCTTGAGGGGGAGACGCCACAGCTGGCACCGTGCCAGGGAGCTTCAACGGCGAACGGGTGCCGGCCTAAGGAGCTTCGCTCCTAAAAACCGACTGCTCGCGCTGCACAACCGTTCTCTGGCCACCCCGTATATATGGGCACTGGATTTGGCCTGCAAGGTAGTGCCGGTGGGAGATTTCTCCGGTGCGTTGTTGAACAATAAAAATTCGCAGCATTAGCGTTAACTAAAAGCGGACTGCGGGTCTCTGTGTCCAACCGGAGTCTTCTGTCTCTCATTGCCCATTAGCAGCGATTGGCATGTTCCAGTACGAAACACCCGTCCATCACTGCGTGCTTTGCGCCTCCCCAGATTTCTCTCCTGCGCAACGCCGCGATGAGTGCCAGCGTCAACGCCGTCGATTGTGTAATCGTTAGCGCGCGCTGCTTCGCATCTACACATGGTCCCCTTTAGCGGGAGATGGTGTAATTTTTTTGTCAGAACGTGCATCGCGATATCTGCATTGAATCCAAAGTTTGAAAAGCCATTGAGTATGTTAATCGTGCAGTTTCTTTCTTGAAATTTTCCGCTCGTGTATGTGCATCTAAATCAAAAGTGAAATATTGTTTTTTTTAACGTAGGTAAGAAACGTGTTGAGGAACCGTTATCAAGCACATAACATAGGGTGTATTCATCGCGAGTACGACACAAATGATAGCGCTAGTTTTGACAGTGTATCATTAAACCCAACATGAACTAAATATACGCTCCGTAGTAAGCTAATGGCTTATACGTCACTTCAATATGTGTCATGGCGCGAGCTCAATTACTCGCATGTGCATTTCAATGGGGCGAAATGCTTAAAGACTCATTTACGTAGATTGAGGCGGGCTCTGGTTAAGCCCAAGATCTTAAAACTGTCGGAAGCTCCGCGCCACAGGGACCCTCGTAGTCACACCTTGGTTTCAGCGCGTAAAATTCAAGATTTCCAGTTTTTTACAACAGCGGCATTCTGGCTGGTGTGGGCACTGCGACTTATCTGAGCAATATGCACCGGAAAGCAATACCCATAAAAGGTTCGTTTGAGAGGCTAAATGATCCGAAATGGGTCTTGCGTTCACAGGCAGGGTAACGGACACATGATCTTCACTCTGGGAAGACAACTGCCCTGAGTATATATTAGTGAATTAATAAATATTCACTTTTACACAATACAAGCAGATTGGGGGGATCAGGCGGTGAATGGGAAAAAAGCTGCTTGTAGGCAGTCTTGCTGGCACCAGGATATAGTGAAAACAATCAATCAACGTGTGAAGCGAAATACTTTCCCTAAAAGGACACAGACATCTAAGGTTCATATGAATTCGCTGCCTGTCACGTTCAACGAACGAAAGAAGGGAGTGTTGAGTGTTCCACACTCGCCGTTGTGGCTACGGGTGGCGCTGTCTGACGATATCAGGTTTGCATGCACATCAATACCGGACAAACTGGATTGGGGGGGATAACCGCCGCCGTAGCTGGATTGATAAAGCATCAGGTTGATAAAGCAAGTTTTCTTTTCCTACACTTTACTTTCTTGACATGATTATTTTAATTAGGATAATAATTTGTTTGACTGTTTTAAATGCATTGCAGTTACTACAATACAATGAAATGTATACGAACGGCATTGGTCTGCATACTTTCGCTCACGGGCGTTACATGTTCTCAGGTGACGCGTCTGCCTGAATGAATTCACGGGCGAGAGAACATAAAACCATAACAGTTATGTTTACGATAGCCATAAGCACGGCAATTTTTACAAGGAGCATACGCACTGAGTATCATCAGGTGGCGATGACTAGTGGCATAGCCAGGCGACGGCGCGCTAAGCTAAAGCCCCCCCCCCCCCCTTCCTCTCCGAAAAATGCTTCTGCCCATACGACACGGACGAGGACTGCGCAATAACCCTTTCGGCCCTGGCGTCGTCAGCTGACGACATTTGCTGTAGCACCTCCGGAAGAGAACCAGAACTGCTGATTATTGGGGGGAACATTTCTTGAAGGATCCCCTCTGAGATTGATGTCGCCATTGTGGCATATTTGCGCCGCAGGGATCCACAACGAAGAAGAAGCTTGACCAAAGTTATGGGTGACGATTTGACGGCTGAAAGTACCGTATTTTCGTAAACATACTTCTGCGTGGATCACAATTCGTGCACTCGAATTTTCGCATACTGCATAAAATGTCGGTCCGCAGTCTCAGACATGAGGGAAAACCAGGCTATCCTTTGTAGGACAGCGGTACAAATGTGTACCACTTTTTCACTGCGTTTGAAACACCCATAACGAAAAATCGTCTAAATTGGCGCCGCTCTTACTGGTGGTACCACCTACCGAGGTATAGAAGAATGCTATCTTAAGTTTTTACTTCGCTACGACATGTGGCGCGGATAGCAAATTGGATTTTTCACACGCTTCGATTACTGCTCGCTATCCGCTAAGTGAGCGCCTTGAAAACGCCTCTTCAACATGTCTGTCAAGTGTCCCATTTTAACCCTTCACTAAACAGAACCTAGCGATCCACTTGCAACACAGACAGAGATTCTTCCTGGGCTTATTCTGTTTTCTTCAAGGAACCAATTTTGGGCATGATTTTGGCTGATAGTGTTAGTACTAATCGGGCAGCCATCGCACTGGTGCAGTTGCACATAGGCAGTATTTACATTTTTATTGTAGCGGAGGTTTCACTTGCGCTAGCGGCGTCAGTCGCAGTTGGCTTTAGGAGCAGCTCATTAGTGTAGTCGCGAAATCGCGTTGGCTGATGTATACCTGTCACAGGTCGCCTTCGCGTGTGCACGGCATAAATTCACAGTAGCTTTCTCGGAATCTGTTCTGCCGACTTTTTCGAAAACGCTGTCAAACATTTTCTTCAGTCATCGCAAAGTAGTTATGCAGATGAAAAAAAAATTCAATTTTGAAAGTGGTGCCTGACAGAGGGTTAAAACAGTATTCTTCTCATCTTACGACCACTGAGCCCTGATTACCTAATTTGACGCCATGTTTGTAAATCCATAAACGCTTACACCACTGAATAGATTCTTTTTTTTCTTTGTGACCTTCTGAGGCCCTAAGGGCGTGTTTTCGAACGTGTGGCTGCACAGCTCTAAAACTTTTCGTTAAGACGGCGCATCGCGAAGAGGAAGAGGTATTTTACAGGAATAGAGAAAAAAAAAACGAGGAGGAGACACAAGGAATGCGAAACGGTACTTAGAGAAATGCCCCTCATCGCCCACCGTTCGTGCTGGCGTCTTCCAGGAATGACAGCTCTTGTTAGGATCAGGCTAACGATGTCTTCGAATGCGTGGGCATTCTCCACATGCCAAGCCAGCTGCTTCCCCAATGATGTGGGTGCGGTCGTGCGGGTAGGAAAGAATCGCGTATGTCATAGCAAACCCAGGGGTGCAGCCGTATGCGCTACAATGTATGCCCAGGAAACCCTCCTTACATTTTCTGCCGATTGTCTCAAACACTGAGATTAGCAGTCCGTCGTGACACAGGTGAGTGACCTACGCCTGAAAGGTGGCGCCTACCCTGTGGCAGCAGGACTATTTTAATGCGTTGGAGAATCAAGCCCGAACAATGACCCTTTTGATTCTACAAGCTATAGTTCGTATGTCCCGCAAACATGATCACTGAGGAAATCGAACTTACGTGTTAGGACCAAGCGGTACAGACAATCTTCAAATATTCCGGCTATCTGTGGCAAATCAGAATGCGACCTCGAGGCACCGCACTGTAAGACTACTAAGAAATCGTCCACATATATCTGACTACTTTCAGGACTTTGGTTCCAGGGAACCGCTGGTGTAAGACTGTCTCGTAACGTAGAAACAGGTCGATCCACAAAAGCGCGATACATGACCCGTTAGAGACGCCTTTGTTGAGAATGTAAACATAATTCACTTTGACATAAGTGCATTCGAGACAAATTTGCACCAAATTGAGAAAATTTCACAATCTTAACACTGCTCGGTTATGAAAATCAATCTCGTCCACGTCATAAATACTTTAAACCATCTTTATTACTCGCACCAACATAACAGTTCGTTGAAATGCATCCATGAAAGCAGTGAGGTCCAAGGTTGCTCGATCATCCTGTTTTTGCCTGACGGAAAAGGCTGCGCACCCATATCGCGAAAAAGCAGTGTACACGTTATTATTCGTCAGTATGCATAAAAAAAATATTTCTTATTCTCTCTTAAAAGTTACTTAAGATAAGGAGGCCTGAAGGGCTCCTCACGGAAGGTAAGGAAATGGTCTGAGGTAAGGAGCGTTTCACAATACGGGCCTAACTATTAGGATTACGCGCACAAAGAAATTCTCCGACCAAAGTTAAAATTTCAGAGCAGAAAGGGATAAGATAAAACAACAGCTGATCTTTAGGGTCATTCTTTTCCGTAAAAGGCGGGTCTGTAGTAAAACTAGCATAACTAGAATTGATGTTTTCTAGCGCGATGCGGTGCACACATTGTGTCATTCCGAACGTTGTTTGTAACAGTGATCGCGAGATCTACGTCAACGATTTTTTGAAATGGTTGTTTCTTTAGAGAATTCTTCTGTATTCATTTATGGTGTTGTAGATCGATGTAGACAATTAGCGATGGCTTGTTCTTTAGCCTTTTTTTAAATTTTTTATGGTGTTTTCTTTAGTACAAGTAACGTGGTCTCACCTCTCATAAATAAAAAACGAGAAGCGCTCAGGTCTAAAAGATGCTTAAAAATGAGCGTAGAAAAGGATCACTTGAATGACGGCGCCCATCCTAGCACATTTATTCAATAATTTCATAGCGCTGTAGTTAAATGCACTACAAAGACGGCGGAACGTTCCCCTTTAATCTCCCTATGACAGCGTTACTTCAGCGCAGTGAGATAGGTTACCTCAACGAAACAACCGGCCCCAAAATATGCACTCCTAACCGTATTTTCACCCCTACGGTATCATTTGTAACTGCTCGGCGGCAGCACTCATCGAATGTCTGAAGAGCGGGCTAAATGTCACTCCCACCAGCCCCCAGTCTCCTTTTGCGAGCGAGCGACAGCTGCGAGCCGAAAGCGTACACGGACGACTGGCGTGGCTGGCGGTTGATTTCCTTTCTTTCCTTCCTGCGATGCCTTCCCTTCGCTGCTCCGAGAACCAATCAGGAGAGTCGTGGAGAGGAGGTCAGCATCCCTCCCTTCCCTCTCCTCTTTTTTCGGGAGTTCCGTGGCGCTCCCGGCGTGGTTCAGCGCCTTTCTTGTCGCGCGGGAGCGTGCATTGGGAGGCGACTCTGGCTGTCTGCGGGCCGACAGAGAGTTGGCGCTCGGCTCGCGCAAAGCCACGAAGCGACCGACCGTGGAAGCAGCAGCAGCAGCAGATCGATTGCGGGACGGCGTTTTCGTTTCAACAAGTGACGGACCGAGTGTGCTCGTTCTGCACTGTTGTGATTCGGTGTTGGAAGTCGGCGTCGCACGTGCGTCGGCGATTGGTTTCGCCTGCCGAGTCGAATACCGTGCGTCGTTGTGCACCACTTCACGGGAGGGTGAGGAACGCTTGAGTGTGTTCTTTTGTTGGCCGGAATCGGGGCAAGTAGCAGGAGGCGAAGGAAAAAAAAAGGCATTCATCAGTCCTTTATCCCGGCAGGTTAAGGAGGCTGGCAAAATATTTGCATTTCCAAAGTTGTCTCGAAAATCTTTGTCGCTGGCATCTTCGCTCCGCAGTGTGTCCGAAAAAGTTGTTCTTATTGGCCTTTCTATACCTGTTTGTTCAGCATTTGCTTTAGGATGAAGCACAGAAATTGTTTCTATCAATCAACTTGACCACACGAGGCGCAGCTGTGTATACCTGCTTCACGTATACGTTCTCCAACGAACATAATCCAACAACGGGGTTCCGACTGTCAAACAACGCAGAGAACGCGATAATAGAAAATGGAATGTATTTTTTCTAGAAGCGCTAAAGTTACGAAGGAAAACGCACAGTTCACAAAGATGTCAGCCTTATTAATGTGAATCTTCGATAGACTGAATAGGGCAACTTCTTTGGTTGTGTTACTGTAGGAAACTTCCTAGCTTTGTCGCCGGTGTTTTGCCTACCGTGAATGAAAAATTGCATAGACATTTTTCTCTGGTGTGACCGGTAATTTGGGACTTGCGGCAACTCCGCAAGGCAACTGCGATGATGCTTTGCCCTTTGTTTTGCTTTCAACAAAGATCTGTTGAGAGTCAGTCGTTTTCTCTTTTATTTTGTATATTATGGTGAGGGCGTAGCTTTGTTGACAAGAAGACTCAGTTTATGAAACTCGCTTGAATTTTAAAAAAAAAGGCAACCGCCTTTTCAAGAACACTTAACTATTCTACTACCGCGCCAGCTGAGTAGAGGTACCTGATCAATTGTAAAAGAGAAGCAAGATTAGTTCAAATTGATCCAAATTTGCGCCGTGTTACTCCTTTTTCATGGACAACTAGCTTTTCTTTAATAGCTGCTGATATTCACCCGTATAACAGAACAATTGGCGCTAATCTCCCGCATGCAAGCGGAGCAATACAGATGTCGAAGAAGCTAAGACGTTGCGGCTAATGAGCTTTCCTCGTCCTGTGCTGAAGCTCATTGCTGTCCACTTGGACAGGTTGAATACATTGTGATATCACTTGGAGTGAGAATGCATGCCGGTGGCTAAAGTCACCGCGTTTACACAAACGTCGGGTTACTGATAACGTAATCAGCTCCCGTAAAACCACTAATCCGGGAGTATGCAGACCTTTGCGAACTAACGGTGACTGTAGCATGAAGTTTAGTTTGGCTAGCTGCCGAAGTACATGTATGCTGTGGAGCAATAACACCTAGGACTGTTAGCTTGTGTGTCTTCAACACGTCGCGTCGACATCTTCACTGGGAAGTGGTTTCTACTTCGATGTGAAGGTTAAACTCCCAGATAGTTTGGTTTTGGGACCATTTCGATGAGTATCGAGGCAGGGTCACACTGTGCGCTTTCGAGTCTCCGGTTTGCAACCTCTCGTCAAAGTGAAACCTGTGTAGGTGCCTGAGGTGAGAACACTTTTCGATCGTTGCTTCACTTGTCCTAATAAACCAGCACTAAGCCGTCGGGAGAGATATTGGAAAAACCAGGGTAATTTTCATAATCAATATCCGAGGCTGTAAAACAATCTACTTGATTTTACATCTTTATGTGGGAGTCATTACGACATTGACTCGCTCTTAGGAGTAAAAGCGCTCGTAGTTTACATTCACGTGCAGATACATGTGATGCCTAGTATCTGTGCCGAATCTACATCTGTCAATATCGCAGTAGCTGACCCCTTTCATTGTTAAAAAGAACTGTAGATTTACTATTTATGCGCGAAGCGTTATGAGACTTTGAAACATTACTACCAATTACAAGATTTAATATCTACCTATTTTCAGTGTGTTCATGTCGACGTAGGAATGGCACTGGCACAGCTGTATTGCACGAGTATTCTCATTACGGTTATTCAAGCGCGTGAAAAGAGAAGCACAATGAGATAAAATTGATCCCTTACGGTTCAGCAAGTCGTAGTTCGCACTATTAACTGTTGAATTTTATTTAATGTAAGTCAGTGAGGTCCCTGGGTAGCTTTAGCCATAATATTGTTTACGAAACTGCAGTGATATATCAGAGTTATTTGAAAAGGAAAGACCATGTCAGTCAGAAAAAATGATGATGGGCAACAGACGCTCCGAGCAACCGTGAAGTTTTCGAAAACATTTGCAAAGTAATTCCATTGTATTCTATAAAGTGACAACCAGTGTATTCCTGGTTAATTAGTTGCGGTAAGCTCTTACGCCAAGAAATTAATACCCAGTCATTTTTACATTTACTTAGCATACTGTTTCCTGAAGCTAAACCCGTATTTTTTTTTACATCCTCGAACAAAAAGCTGTGATCCCTGCCGTAACAATTATTGCGGGTCTCTCCTTCGAACACAAGAAAATAAGAGCACTTCTAAAAATAGCATTTTTTCAATAGCATAATAGTTAAATGGTTTTAGTGCGACTCGTCAGTTAAAGAATAGCGAGTGATATTGCAGTTGCCGTAGTGTTTTGAAAGACGCTTAGCTTAATCGCTATACCGCCCTACGGGCGATCATAATGGCGCCTAGGCGTTGGTGAGCCTATGATTCCTAGTTTTTGTCGTCAATAAGCTACTTAAGGATACACGGTAGCGTTCCAGACTGATTTACGCATCTGATTTCCTTAGTAAGGCATTAATTTAGAAGTGGTCGTCATTCCTCGTCGCGCAAGGAGAGATACTGGTTCATTACGCTATTCAATTTTGGTCGGAGGACATCTGGTAAAAAAACGAGCTTAACTCAGGTCTGTGCAGGTAGCAGCTCTTGTACAGGATGAAATTCCACTATTTCTTTGTACTTTCATCACGACTTCTTTATACTGAAAGGACAGTCATTATCCGTTAAAGAACATCGCTCAGTGGATGTTTATCCTGTTGTTTTTCGTGAGTCATCGAAGTGCTTGTGGAAGACCACTTTAGCGGATCTGGGACATTTCACATGGACGCTTTCTCGTCAACAGACATGAGGATATGACCGTTGAAATGGACAAGTAAGTGCACATTTCTTGCTTTATTTCAGCGCGGAAATGACATGCATTTATTTCCTGTGTAAAGAATTCAAAAAAAAAATCCACATACGAGTTTTCTCACTGGCTTAGAATTCTGGCTAAACGCTGCTGTTTAGGTAACGATGTGACACGATGCAATCGTTGTGTATACACGAAGAACATTTGAGCAAGAACTACGTCGTTTTAAAGTAGGCGGTAGAAAGAAACGTTTTACGTGAAAAAAGAAAAGGAAAATACCAGCACCTTGGTGCCATGGTTTGTAGTATTAGTAGTAGTTAGTATGTGGCGCCTAACAGGGATATCTGGTACGGCATTGAATCAATCATAGTGCACAGAACTAAAAAGAAACATGCAATTCGCGCACTCAAAAAATATATGCAAGTCTTGTCACTATCTTTAAACGGACTGTGTAAGTGCGAATACCCCTGTCGGAAACACTTGTTGGATACACTTTTTTTTAATTATTGTCAGTGTTGGTTGAGGTAGCAGGTCACATGATTATATATGTATATAAAGTTAGAATAATACGGTTGCACGTAGTTGTTTTCATTTTTTAATGAAATATTGCTTTTGTTATTTTTCGTTCTAGAATGTCGTAGTATAAGTATCGTGTGTTGCAGCAAGAATGTAATGCTGTGTTTTTCTACCACGTACCCTGGAAGCGTCCGCAATTGCACTGTCCGCATTTTCTAATGCGCCAAGCTGAGCTCCGATGGAGGGTTACAGATAAGTTACGTTTTTTCCTCATTGGACACACTCTTCATTTGATTGTAAACGTATTGACGCTTATAATGTTGGCGCGTTAAGTGCCGGCTTGCAGTTGGCCATCCTTTACATATTCCACGCTGCAGAGCGTTCATTTTATACCCACGAACGAGATGAACGGTATTTGCAGAGCACGTGAAAATTGCAACCCGCCTCTAAAACTTGGTAGCCGAAATTCAACTACACATTGGCAGCCATCGTATGGTTAGCGGCTGGCAGCGATTAGCGGGAAAGCTGCCAGTCGCGGCGAGTACGCGTACATTGCCGGTGGAAGGTCGGAGTACGTCCTTCTCCATCTGAAAAATCGGTGGGCGCCCATGCGGCACAGCATATACGAAACAGTATGTTCCGCATTTAGGGCGAAATTTCTACAGGGTCGTCACTGCTGCAGTCAGCAAAACGGAAGGGCTGTTAGTTGACTCTTGCTATCTTTGTTCTGCCTTTCGCGCTCTCTCTTTTTACGAGCACTTGCACATGTCGAATAAACAGACCCACATATAAAAACTGGTGTACGTTAACGAAAATTCTTTAAGCTGGCAGGAACGGAACACTCTGCGGGAATTACGAACATTACGGCTGCTCGGATTGTGAGATTACTGGCGAAGAAGAACGGCGATGTGCCAGAGTTGGTTATTGCATTTTTTAAAAGAACTTGCATCGCAAGTACATCAGTGCAGAATGAAATGCGACACAGTGAAGCTAGGAGGGCAAAGAGGGGCGCACACGTCCCCCCTTTGACTTATTAAACAGTCTGCAGCGTTCAGCACTTAGGTGCGCTGCAAACTCTTTGAAAGCAGGTTAGAGCGGAAAAAAAATTAGCCAGCCTAACTATTTTCAAAATGTATTGTGACATAAGCGCTGTACAGCATATATTATAATAGAGCTATGAGCGCCATAAACCTTATATTAGGTTCTGAACAAATTTCAATAGCTCTAAATTTTATGTGATTAAGTATTCGGTATCAATGTCGATTCGGAAATGAAATGAAGCCATGCTTCTTGTCATATAAGAGTCAATATGCGCGCATGCGCAGGATACGCGGTCCATGGTCATTGTTTTACTCGAGGGGCCCGCCGACGACAGCATTTCACATAACCAGAAAAGTGTCGCAGCGGTATTGTATAGTGAGGGCAACATTTTTTGGGGATTTGTTATTATAATTGGGATGAATTTTCGAATTTTGCAGCGTGTAGTGTAAGGCTACAAGCTGAATTGATAAGCTGTCAAATGTGTCGAAAAATACTAAACATGCACTAGGATGCGTAATTCACAATACATTGTTGTGCAGAAGGGGAAAGGGGGTGGCGAGTTGAAAACACGCACACACGCGCGCACAAAAACATACAGCCCTGCACATGCATTCGCACAAACGCACGCTCACTTACACATGAGGCTGTAGTGTTTATTGTAGAAAACGACGCTACTGTGTCATGTTTAAGTGTACCTGCGTTTGTGTGTGTGTTTGTGCGTGTGCATGACACACACACGGTACACACACACACACATACGTGCGTGAGCGCGCTTTCTTTTGATTTTGCAGCTTTTCATAAGGCAAAGGCAGTGTGTATTTACGTTTAGTGAGACGCACTAAATATGATGAATCGCTTTCCACAATATTTGCGGGCAGTAACTAGATGTCAAGTGGGTATAAAGCATTGTTAACTTCTCTGAAATGTAGCGCTAATAAATTATAGCCTGGTATTTCGGTTGATATTGTAGCAGAGAAGCGCATAGACAAAGCATACAGAAAAGTGCATTGCTCTATTTGTACTAATCATTTGCGCGAGTTTACACTGGGAGTCCCACAAATTAGTGCTTGTACTACAATATCTAGGCCCGTTTATATTTGCTGACGTTCATCGACTTTACAGCGGGGTCATAAAGCTTGTTGTTATACCGTTAGTCGCCGACGGAACGCTATCATCACCATGAACCGGCACACACTATCTCCGTCTTCTACTACATCTTCTGCTTCGCTCCCAGTATACGCGCAATGACTTGCGCAGAGCGGGATGTAATAGCTGTGACGGGTGATAGAACGGGTCCAGAGATATAGAAAGAAAGAAAGAAAGAAAGAAAGAAAGAAAGAAAGAAAGAAAGAAATAAAGAAAGAAACAAAGAAAGAAAGAAAGAAAGAAAGAAAGAAAGAAAGAAAGAAAGAGAAACAGAGAGAAATTCCTGGCGAGGCGTGATTCCAACCCACGTATCCGCGATGCAAAGGTGAGCGTGTCGGCCTCTCAGCTATCCAGGCTTGCTAGTAGAGTACAGCACAGCATATTATAGTATAGCTTAGCAAGGGGGGTTCGACAGAGCAGTGAGGGTGAGGAGGAGGGAAAGGAGGAGGGGAGAAAGTAAAGCATAATATAGAAGAAAGGAGGAAGAGAAATATAGAGAAAAAAAAGGAAGGAAAGAGAGAAAGAGAGAAAATCAAGGAAAGAGAAGGAAAGAAATGGAGAGAGACGAAAAATGAACAGGAAGAAAGATAAAGAAAGATACAGCGAAAAACAGTAAGAGATAGATAGACAGAGAAAGAAATAAATAAAAGTACACAGATAAAAGCACATAAAAAAAAAAACAGATAAAAGAGAGAAAAAGAAAAAAAAATAAAGGAAAAAAAGAAACAGAAAATTAAAGTCCCACAAAGAAGCCGACCATCTCCGCATTGTCTTCAGGCTTGGCACAACTATAGCGCGAAACTGTCTTAATATTTTAGAGAGAGAAACGGCCGTCAAGCCATTTGTAGCAATCCGCTACTAAGACAAGAACGACTTATTTTAGTAAAACATTTTATTTCTAGAAGTATCAGTCATAACCTATGATTATAGACACGCAGAAACACCTTTCCGGCGCAGCTGTTCTACCGTCTGAGCTCACAAGGACGTTAGAAATTCACGGCGCGAGTACGAACTGACCGACAAATCTCAGCTCGGAGACACAGCATATGGGGAAGAAGTTGTGTAAAAGCTCGCAAGAATGAAAAGGGTTTGTTCGCAAAAATTGTCTTTTTTTTCTGCCCTTCACGAACCTCCCTGAAAGGTATTTAGCATAGCTTTCAGACTTCACTGTTTTTGTTACGGTATCGACCCAACATAATGCCATTACGATTCGATCTTGGGCTCTTTGAATGATTCTGAAAGCGCTAAGCGCAAATTTTCCCTGAGTTCGGTGGGCTTCGAAGGGTGCATGAAAAGAAAGAACTACAGAATTGGAGTAAATGTTTGCTGAGAGTCCACAGTGTATGAACCATTTAAACAGAGAGACCTGCGTTTCTGAAGAGGAGTTCTTGGGCCTTAAGATTCACTCTGAGGCGCTATCTCCAGTAATAGCCATGTCCAACTGGTACAGCTGACAAACCAAAACCTCTTTAGAAATAGTAAATGTTTACCTTCGAACATACGGCCCCCACCTGTCTTACGCGTAACATCGAGTATAACAGCATGCAATGCAGATTCCGTATTCCACGATAACAAAGACCACGCAGGGAGATGCATCGACCGTCTGTTTTTTTTTGTTTTTTTTTTTTGTCCGTGGCGCATCTTGTGAATGAAAATATCCGGCAAAAACGAACATTTGACGTCGCTGTGAATTCTTTGGTTGGTTCTTTGGCAGCTGCAGCGAATGCCGAAAAGCGTTGGGATAAAAGAGGAAGAGGACAAGGATACGCCCATCCGTGAGCATAAAGGCGGGAACGCGCTTCGTTCGATCCATACACTTTCTTTATGGGCGTCGCGCAAGCGTAATTGTCAGCTAAGGAAGGTATCATTACTGGACACTCAGCGCCTCTGGATACCTCAATGCTCCCAGTGTGCATAGCAGTGGTCCATTATATCGATTTTACTATTTATATTAGTGGTACCCCTGTTGCTGCAGACAGCGCAGACAAGTTTGAACACTAGTTGCTGCCTGAGCTGCGATGCTTCACATATATTTGTTGCACGCTATTCTGCGACTAACAATCGGTTCTTCTTTTTTCTTTCGGCCCTTGGGAATCGCACATGGAAGAATGGCAGTTATTCTTGGGCTCTCTCGGCGTTTATTTATTTTGCCTTATTCCTCGAAGGCGCAGAAGCAGGTGTAGAAAGTGTGAGATTTTCACGTATGTTAACATTGGCAAATTTTTTTTTCTCTTTAGTACACGAAAGATATCATAACAACGCTTTAGAATGAAGGCAATAGTTCGCCTTTTTCTTGAAGTATAGGCAGACGGGCATGAAATAAATCAGCCACGGCGCAAGTACGATCCAGACCATGCCATGAAATTTCTAATGCAGAATTCGCTTTATGAACACGCGTGGTTGGCATAAAATGTACTTTTATGTTCGCCTTCTTGAGCACGTCTACTCCTTTATCACTACCGCTTCGGCCGTTCGTGTCCCAACTGCGGATGTAAACTCTGTAATTTCCAAAGTGTGTTCACACTTTGTAAATTCCAAAGTGTGTTCGGCGAACGCCTGTGCCATTGAGACGGGGTCGGACAGAATGAAACGCGATGCGTGAGTCTCCCTTCTTGCATGATTAGGCACGCTGGGCACAGCGACGCTACCAGCTAAGCGCGAGCGTTGTAGAGTCCGACGCGGGGCGCGACCGGCGTCCGTTGGCGCGCCCCGGCGGCTACCTGGCACCGTTCCAGGACACGAACGGAGGACGGATGGACGGACGGACGGCCGGACGTGAGCATGAGACATTAGGGAGTTTTCGAATAGCGTACGCAAAGCTTGCCGGCGTAGCGTTGCGGGCATCACTTAAAGGGAGCCCACAAGAGGTGAGCGTACGACGCACGGGCCGCAACGCCCGCAAGCTTTGCGTACGCTATTCTAAAACTCCATATTAAAGGCTTTCGCCTTAATACGCAAACGTAGAACACGTCCTCTTCTCATGCTCCGCTGCCATACAATCCTAACCCCCCACCTCCCCACTGGCGGGTGTGGTTGGCGTCGGCGGCCTTTGACGACCAGCTGGCCATGGTCCTCCTGGCGGAGGACTATCTATAGGTCTCCGTCTGACTTCTAGTAAAGTTGTTTCTCTCTCTCGTCAATGGCAATCGCCGCCTTTTACTCGGCTGTTTCTTTCTTTTAATTGCACCACAGTCCACTTTCGATAAAATTACTGTGCGTACGCAGCCCTTTTTAGTCTTTGAAGTAATTCATGCTTTGCATATCTCATATCCTTTGTTTATTTCAAAATGCGCAATGTAATCTTTACCTTTTCATTCAAAACGCCGCTTGTTTTGGTAATGCGCGATTTTAATAAGACAATTCAATAAATTTATAGCGCCACTCCCGCGCTTCCCTGCTTGCGTTTTATGCTGATTTTATTGATTTTGAAGGAAATTCGAGAATATGTTATATATTTGCTGATTAACACGCTCTAATTATTGCTGACTTGTTTTCTTTGATTTCCTACGATATTAAACGGATAACGCAGTGAAACGCATGAAGCAAAAGATTATGAATAGCGATATTGCGCAACGGAAGATTTGCATTCATAGGCAACATTAGGGTGTGTTTTTTTTGTAATCTTATTGTGTCTCCGAAATCATTACATGGACGACACTCGCCATACCGTTCTTTTTTCTACGCACAAATTTTGGTAGCATTCCTCTAATGATGGCCAGGCCATTAGGCCGGTTCTTAACGCATTTAGTACATTGATTGTCTGTTATTTGCTTTGTTTTCCCGTTTCCCATGTACTTGCTCGGGAAAAATACAAAATTCCAAAAGCATCGACACATAATTTCCACCATCACAATGGCAAAGAATATTACATTAAAGGAAAATCATTATTATCGTCGTGCGGCGCCATCTCATAATAGCCTCGTGAATTGCTCTTTACGAAGCGACAGATCAATCCTGACGCGAGTTTTGCGAAAGGGAACATGACGAGTCGTTAGCCAGAAAACCCAATTTTCCCTTTACCGGCCTGAATGTAGCTCCCACGTTTTCGATCACAAAGAACTGTTCGAAGCCGCTTCACTTACCACAACGGCTTCAGTTTTCTGCCGGTATTAAGGATAAGTGAAAGCTGCAAACAGGGTGATCGATAGATATCCCGTCGTAAATGCCGGAATTGCGTTGTGAAAAGAGCATCCTTTGAACACCGTATTAGATGCGTAGCAGCTCTTTGACTAGCCTGTGTAACGCTGTCCCTCCGTGCGTCCGTACGAACGCGCCGCAACGCGCTCCCCTCGCCGCAGGTGTTGGAGCGGTGCCAAGTAGGTCACGCCGCAGCTGCGCGTTGACGTCACGCTCCCCTCGCAGTGCTCGCTGACGTCACTCTCTCCCTCGCCTGCCGCGCGCTCACCGCAGCGCCCGCAGCTGCCGCCTCGTCCGTTCGCCCGCAACACCTGCCGCTACCGCCGCTCGCTCCGCTGCCGCGACCGCCCCTCGCTACACCGCCGACTCGTCGGTTGACGCGCAAAATTAACACCATCTTCCCAAAGGGAACCCTGATAGGATACGAAGCACCCGCGTTAGCGCCGTTCAACCCGTGACGCCACCCGTGCGCAACGCTGCTGCTTCGCATCCCATCAGGGTTCCCTTTGGGAAGATGGTGTTAATTTTATTCAATACCTAAGCTGTTCTATGCCGACTCACCTAGAAAACAGTCCGTCCGCCAGTCTGCCTCATTACACGATCGCCGCTATGAAGAAATAAATGAATGATATTAGGAGCTCCTTCCTATCGAGAAAATGAGGGCAAGCGAAGACTCGCGTGTGCGTGCCTGACATACGATTTCTTTCTTTCTTTCTTTCTTTCTTTCTTTCTTTCCTTCTTTCTTTCTTTCTTTCTTTCTTTCTTTCTTTCTTTCTTTCTTTCTTTCTTTCTTTCTTTCTTTCTTTCTTTCTTTCTTTCTTTCCTACTTTCTTTCTTTCCTACTTTCTTTCTTTCTTTCGCACTGTGCTGTGTTTCCTTCAACATTTTGCTTCTTCCAATCCTGGAATTCGACCTTCTCCACGTATTTACAGTGCGACACTCTTGTTGCTAGAGGCAACAACGACGGAAATGCGTAAAACAATGAAATACAACAATGAACGATAACTACAAAATCTGTCATCGTGAAATGACGAGTGACCTCGATAAAGGCCAGATTGGCTTATCAGAAACGGCTGATCACCCAGAAGCCCACAATCGACACAGTGTCAATTATAGAAAAAATCACAGCATATCCACGGAGTGAATGATGATGAGTGGGCGAAGCTCCGGGGGTTCATCGGTAAACCGTGAATCTTCCGTGAATTTTTGCCCAGTACATCATTAAAGACGTGACAAACACTGTGTCTATATGTACAAGAAATTTTATTTATTCGTAAATGGTAGCTAGACGTGGCTTCCGGTCCCCCCTTCATTATAACGGCTTTATATTTATTTATTTTATTTATTTATCAAATACCCACAGCGCCTTAATAAGCATTACAGTGGGGGGGGGGGGGGGATACATGAAGTACATAATACAAAGCAGGGGTTACATGTAGAAAACACGGCAACATGATCATAACTATATTAGTACATCACAACATGGTTATGCCTATACAATAACATCACGTAGCGCCTGGACAAGCGCCATAGTCGGTGAAGTGGAGGGATAGGGGTTCATTGATGGGTCGTAGTGGGAAGTTTGCAAAGACGAGATCGATGCAGGTTCCTCGGATGGTTGTGGGTTGCCTGTGGTCGAACGATATGTAGCTGAGACCATATCGCGATGCCATGAGTTGTATGAGCCAACTGTTTTCTGTGATGTCAACGTTGAAGTCACCCACCAGCACAAATGGTTCGTTCTTGTACGCGGGCGCCGCTCCGTAGAGTAGAGGATTCCTAGAGGAGAGATAGGGCGGGAGCGTAGGAGAGGAGCCGTGGGACGCGGGAAGGAGAGACGGACAAAGCCCCCCGCAAGCACATGCAAGCAAGATCAAGGAATGGAGTCAATGTGGGCGACAGACACCACCGGTAGAGCGCGTTATTCTTTGCGTGCACCCACCACCTGCCTAGCCATTGTAAGCAGCCACTCTGTGCTCTCTGCCATGACTCTCATGACCGTGATGGTGGTTGACGGCCTTATTGTAACACGAACTAGAGGTGGCTAGGACGACGACGACGCGGGTCTAGCCGATGCCCTAAGGATCTTCGCCCCTAAAACAGCGCGCACCAACGCACTCGCTGGCGGGGCGTTTTTCGCGAACTACGCCACCACCGCCGCGGAATTTCGTCTCCGTCTCCTCGCTCTTGTATATACCACAAGAAAATTCTATGAATGTCGGAGCAAAGTTTAAAGCCAACAGCTGAACACTTGCAATAGACCCAACAATAGAAATGCCTTCAGGAATTCGCCAATGCTTCGAATTTCGTAAAGATAGAAACGGCGAGTCGCGTATCGGATACATTTATGCGTATAGAATTTTGTTTGTGTATCTCTGATACGAAAACAAGTTTGTCTCGGCGTCCTGTATCGCAATACAATTGCACAGTATCTTTGCCCAACCTTGTGCGAAAAGAGCCCGTATACTGCGCGACATCAGTGCACCTTAAGGAACACCAGATGGTCGAAATTTCCGGAGCCCTCCACTACGGCGCCGCTCATAACCATATCGTGGTTGCGGATGGTAAAATCCTAGATATTATTATGATACGTGCGTAAGCGAGGCTAGAAGCAATGCAAGTAAAAAAAATTTGGCAGATCCCAGGAATCATGAGAATCGATGTTATGCGAAGCATGCGGAGGCAAGATGACTGGGTTGTAATTTTCTTATTGAGCTAAACGTCACGAAATGACGTTAAATATATGTAAAAATGTGTTACGCACAGATATATGTTGAAGAGTCGCATATGTTTCATATAACCAGTTGTTTACAGTTGCGTAACGCTGCCAACAGAAACATGGGTATTACCTACACCCGAAGGGTTAATCTGATATGTAGCACTTGTGCTTGCTTGGATGGTAGCCCTGGCTAGTGCTTCGTGGACCAACTACAGAGGATGGCGCTTAATTATACAATTGACGTTAGCCCGACATGACGCATGCCTCATAGGAGTACATATGTAATGCTTATAAAATTAGATAGCCAGCAGTGGAACCACATCTGACGTTTCTGCAACATTACGCCTGCATAGGGTATTTTTCCAAAGCAGTTCCGAGACCTGGCTTGGATCTGTGGTAGAATACTTCATTACCACGCAGATTGCTTGGGTTCGATTCCTGCTGGGACCCTGATATTTATTATTTGCATTCGTCGGGTCAACGCTGCCGACGTCAGCTTTTCTTAACGTTCTCGCTTTTAAATTACTAATGTCTGTCCTCGCCGTTCCTGGGTAGACATAAATTGTCAAACACCCGTGGCACATACCCGCATACCGCGGCCCGTGGTATACGGGTATGTGCCACACGTGTCAGCAGGAAAGGGTTTGACGACGTATACGTCAGGATTTTCGTGTTATTCATGCCATGACCAGCCAGACATATTCGTCAATACCTCTTATCCTCCCATACAAATTTTGGTATACCCCAACTTAAGGAGGCGATCACGAGAGCACCCAGACGTAGGCGGCTAGATAGATAGATAGATAGATAGATACGTAGAGAGAAACGCAAAAGTGCTTACAGTGCGCAAATAAATGCTTCGCATTTAAAACTAAAAATATGTCATTTGAATAAACACAGCCGCGATCCTTCTCTGACCAAGTTTCTTAACCAAGGTGGCGTACCGACATGTGACGGGCGTGCTGAAGAGACCTAGAATTCTCTATAAAATACAAAAATAATCCTAGCTACATTAGTGATGACTACGATGAGGACAGTGACTTCTTGGGAGATTATTCTAAAGGCAAAATGTCCTGGAAAGGCTGTCTCTTATATAGCGCAATGCTGTAAATACTTCTTTGCGAATCTACTTGACCCTGACTTCCGTTTCAAAAATTAAAAAAAATGTATCTCTATTTTGTAAATATGCGATAATTTTATTCAACAAACATTTATGGTGCGACAATATATAACCAAAGCGGCAGCGGAACCTTGTATGGCCTCTATATGCGGGGATAATATCGTTGACAAAAATTCTGCACGCAGCCCGGAATAATTCATTACGGAGAGATTATTTTATAGGTGAGGTACAAGAATGCCGATAGTGAAACTTATCCATAGTAATTGTGCAAAATATTTGGTTAGAAAAAACACCACAGTTATAGTGTTCTCGTAATCCTCTAAACATTTAGAAGTCATTCGAAAGAAATGATCTAAAAAGCAATTTATTGATCTTTGAAATACTGAAATAACTATATCACATTTAAAAATTAATACCTGCATTGCACAGATCGACACGAAACCATGTATGTCGGTATGAACTCACACGTGCGTATCACGAAGAGAGAAAATTATCTACCGTAAAATGTTGCCTAACATCTAAATGCACATGCGTCAGTGCCAGAAAATGGTTGCTCCAACGCAGGTGTCAAATTTACGTAGTTCGGCAAGTTCGCGTCGCGATGGAGGACCGTCCGTGCGAGTATCTAACAGATAGAGAGAATGTGAAAATACGTCACAGCGTGCGATAATTGTACAATTTTTACATCCACAAAGGTACTGAAATGATAGAGTTTTTGAGTGGAAAAGAAAAGGGTGCACTGAAAAGATTTTGGAAATGTAGGTAACTATGTTCATTTATTGTTATTTCTTTGGTCGACTTCCCTACTGAGCGAAATCAACTATAAATGTTGGGATTTTATGTTTCAAAATCCAGATACGATTACGAAGGACGCCGCGGTAGAGGGCCCCAGAAATGTCGACACCTGACTTCGCTTGACGTGCACTTAAATCAAAGCACACGTGTCCCAAGCATTTCGCTTCAATTAAAACGCAGCCGCCGCCACAGTTATGCGGTCGCGCGACCTTCGGGTCAGCAGTCACTATAGCCACTAGACTACCATGCTGGGTCCAACGTCAAGCAGTTGACTTAAAGAGAGAAGGCGCTGCAAAAAGAAAATATATTAGCAGTATACAAAGCATAAAGAAACACTATTCTGATACGGAATGTTGGTTCTATTCGAAGTATGGGACTTTTGAGTGGAGCACATGACAGACTCAAAGAAGCAGCATTGCTGACTAGGAACCTATCACGACAGGGGGGGGATATGCGCGTCATTACGTCGATAGTCTTCCGTTGGCTCTTCCCCCACTTTCTGTATTTCGGACCTCTTATGTTCAGACGTACTTTGACACGTGTCTAGAGAAGCAATCACACACCACATGATGCT
The DNA here is from genome assembly GCA_030522465.1 of Rhipicephalus appendiculatus. Classification (NCBI taxonomy): domain Eukaryota; kingdom Metazoa; phylum Arthropoda; class Arachnida; order Ixodida; family Ixodidae; genus Rhipicephalus; species Rhipicephalus appendiculatus. The sequence continues at coordinate 45,219 of JALIZH010030019.1, forward strand.
GTGGAGAGTGGTGGCAGATGCGACCTTTTCCTTGCCTTCATGCTCATGAGTTCGTATTTATTAATGAAGCCAGAATCGGGAAATGTTCTTCTCCACGTAGCTGGTCAATGACAACGGGCTTATTCCAGTATTTTCCACGGCAAAATGTTCTAATTAAAAGCCCGTCCGGTAATGGTGAGCGGCTTTTAACATATTCAGCACCCTAGAACCTTTTAGAAAAAGGTAGATGAAAATTTTAAATAGCAACTAGAAATGGCGCATTAAGTGTCACATACAGGGTGTTTCAAGAAATGTGTCCACCATTTTTAAAAAATTAGGAAAATGCGGTATTTGCTCACTGTCTTCACAATTGCTTTTTCTGTAGCGGCAGGCATCTTAAGATTGTTGAAGAGATGATTTGGGACAGTAATTAAGAAAGTTAAATTAATTAACTTTGTAATTAGAGCAGTGAAGTGGTTAAGTCCAATGGTAGAATTGAAGTCCTTCATGCGAAGAACCCATGTCAGCTTTGAGATTTCGAAAAAGCGGCCTCTAAGAATAATTGTGAAATAATGAAGTTCTCCCAAATGCAGTGGCGAAACCGAAACGCGGAAGAGCGCAACTGCCACATTCGTCTGAGACGTCCACAATGAGTGAACGTCATTATATCAACCATCAACCGACTTCTTGGTGTGAGTGTGTGGCCTGCGCTTGCAGTAGTAGTACGCATGACGCTCACACGTTAACGAATGGCGAAGAACTGCACCTCTGTAACGGTTTCCTCGAACAGTGACGTCATTCTAGTCGTCTGCTTGTCGCGCTCATCGGTGCTTAGGTTTCGGTTTCGCCACTGAATTTGCCTGAATTTCATTACGCCACAAAAATTAATAGAGGCCGCTTTTTCGAAATCTCAAAGCTGAAATGGGTTTTTCGCATGAAGGACTTCAATTCTCTCATTGGACTTGACCATCTAACTCCGCTAATTAAAATGTTAATGAATTTAACTTTGTTAATTACTGTCCTAAATCATGCCTACAACTATCTTAAAATGCCTGCCGCTACAGAAAAAGCAATTGTGAAGACAACGAGCAAATACCGCATTTTGCTGATTTTTTAAAAATAGTGGACACATTTCTTGAAACACCCTGTATAAGCACGATATCGAATCATCTCCACCGCGTACACCTAGGATACATCATTTCATCATGCAAACCAGTGATAAGCGATCACGCATTGGCCTATACCTGATACATCATAAAAACATCTTAAGTGAACTATACCTTAATTATGTCATTAATTATTATTAAGACCAGGTGCATTAATTATCAGAAGCCAAACACAACGCCCCAATACTGTATTGCAGGCCATCGACTGCATTATAATTCTGCCCCTTGGGACTATGAAGCGGTTGAGTATCACCTGCCCTATATGGTCCAAGGGGGGAAGATACCGTGCCATAAAATTAGCACTATTGCCCTTTTTGACGTTCTGTACATCAGTATTACCAATACAAGTGACAAGCTGTTGTATGACTTGCATTATTCGCCACCGAAAAGCCCCCCGCTAGAATCTTGCGCTGACCTGCTATGCAGTGAAGGCGAGGCAATGGCAAACTTTCTACTACCTTATGGTTGGTCAGCTGGAAAATTTTTTTTCTCCCTTAAAACAAAAACTACTCTTTTGAAACTTTCTGTATGTCTTGCCAACAAATCATACTATGCAACAATATATAAGCCATATTTTTACTTAGACCGCTACATTGAAAGAATGAAGCCTCAATATGAGTCAAAATGCCATTTTTTCCAACTTTGTCACAATATTGTGGCAATGTTTTTGCTTCATACGCTCCCGAAATATTTTCATCAATTATTATAGGAACCCATGAAACACATAATGTGAATATATTACTCGCAAAAAATCTGTGCTTTTTTATAAAATACGCTAAACATGCAGCATATTGCAATTTTTCGCCAAAACCAAAAATTAAAAAAAAGTTAAGACTAAAATGAATAAACTATCATTGTCATGAACGATCAGCGCCTTAAGATTATGGAAAAAATTGTTTCATAGTAATTCCTCAGAGCAGTAATTTTATACAAATTATTTAGCTCGACACAGTTTCACTTGGGTGCCCAAAGTTCGAAGCGCCCTCTAGGCAACACAAAATTTTTTTACGAAAAATAACGCCTCAATAACAACTTATCACACTCACATATACCTGGACACTTTTTTTTGAGCAGGATCGGAGATGGTCGAAAATTGACCTGGTACACTTGATATGGAATGATCCATATATATATATATATATATATATATGTATATATATATATACATTCAGATAAGTAAACACACACTGGATATTGTGTCTAGTCGCAGGCTGGTCCGAACATCATGCAGATTGAAACTTAGTACATGAACGGTGCGTTTACCTCCACATGACGCAGTTCAATATATCTGTCGCTTTGTTATTGTGTGTTCAAAATGCTTTCAGTCAAAAATATACATTGTCTTCTGACAAATCGACGTGACGAAGGTTGATAGAGAGAGCCAAACTGCAAGGTCCAATAGTGCGAAACCACGCATTCTCGTTTCATTTCGCATGTTTCATCCGCCATGTACTAGAGCGAAAATGTGCTCGTAACGATGCTTGGCCACAAGAGCAAGGGCATCGCCAAAAAGTTCCAGAGGAACGATCGCACGTTCGTTCGCATTGGAAAGGGGAATGAAGCACTTTTGGCACGTCCCTCGTAATCCGGCTGTCACCGAAAGACATAACAAAGAATGACATCTTAGACGCTTGACGCATGCAAGATGTTCGGTAAGATCCGTCGCATTCATGGTCGGTGTCCTTCTTTTAATTCTATCAAGTCACATTCGTCCTACCGATGTCACGTTCTTGAGCGATGTCCTTTGACCTTTCGGGAATAAGGAGTTCCTATATTTCCTTCTCGAGTACGTTCGACGTATACCTGTCCCTATCTCGAAGCGCATGTCTCATCTTTCATCGGCGACATTCAGTTCTCTCTGCTCCTGTCAGCAGCTGTCGCTGACGGGCTCCTTGAAGCCGAGAAGACAGGAAAAAGAAAGACTCGTAAGCAGCAGCTCCAAATGTGACTGCCAAGCACGTGCATCAGTCTGTGGATTTTGAGCACTCTTTGTCGAGTAAGTGCGGAATTTACTGCGTGATTGAAGCTGGGTTTCGCAAGTTTCACTGAGAATTTCGGTTATTCTTCAATAAAGGTTTCTGTACTCCCGAAGAAGACATAGGAACCCGTACCTTCGTTGCCCCTATTGCGCAACCGATCCGATCGCATTCAGCATTGGCGCTTTGGAATTTCTTAGCGCCTTCGGCTGCAAGCGGCGCATGGTCGTGACGTTGCCCCAGGCAAATTGGGCGCAGGTATTCTCATAGTTTGGGATTTTCCGCAGTCCTGAGTACACGTACTTAACCGTACAGGTACACACACACGCACGCACATTTGTGGGTGCGTATGCGCGTGGTCGCATGCCGGTGTGCAAGAACCCAAGGAATATTCCCGTATAACGATTCCACGGTATTTAAAGGGCACGACTACGCCACGCAAAATAAGACGACACGTGTACCTCTCTCACCTGCGGTGAATTTTTTTCGCGCACTTTCATTTTATTCGTTTGGCACAGATGAGCGTATTTACGTGATTTTTAGTTAATTTACTACGCGTGGTCTTTGATTATCATTGTCGGTTAAGTTCATCGCGATTTTAACTATTACTATCAAGGCTATTCCTGTCCATTTTCTCTTTTTCATTATGTAGCGACGTCGACAATTCAGCAGCTTCGATGCTGTCAAGTATCTCAGTGTGTGCGTGTGTCTGGTGATATATACCTATCTGTCGATGTATTCACGTGCTTCTTTAAGGGCAATATATTGCCCATTTTTTACAATCCCCATTATAAACCTATGGATGAAAACCCTTACATGTATTTTCATGCATTGTAATAAGGTTAAAAATATGGGTGTGCAATATTCGAAAATTTCGAATAACGATTCGAATAGCGTTCTATGCGAATCAGCAGAATCAAAAAGTGAATAATAGAAATACCAAATATGTTTCGAATAATAAACACCGATGAAAAAAAACATCAAACGAACGAAACGTTGCAACTGCGAAGGGTAACGTTTCCTGTTTAATCGTCGAATTACCAAAATGCATGCAACCCAAGGTTTTCATGGGACTATCTAAACTATATTGATTACAGGATTAAGGCGCTTTTCCTTAAAACTGCATAGTCAACAAAGCGACAGGGTCACCAATTCACCATCTTCTTCTTAACGTTCATAGTGGCGTTTATTAATCAATATTTATATTTATATATCAGTCCTTATTAAAAGCTGTTGTTAACGTACCACCTTGAACGCTCTAGTCAATCCTGTATTTGAACCTGGACTAACAAAACATTTCTGAGGCTATAGTGGCTGTTGTATATGAGTTTGCCTCTATATGCGAAATTGCGTTATATATTTTCTTCAGTTAAAAGTAATCGTAATGTCCCTTTGTCAAAACTAGTGAATATTCGTTTCTAATAATATGTTATGGAATTACTGCAGTTTCTCGAAACCGTTTGCATTGCCACTACGGGGCTGCTTTGAAAATCATCGCCTCATTCTTCGAAAACTATTCGTATAATATTAAATTCGTATTTATATTTGATTCGTTGGCATCACAATTCGATTCGCATTCGATTCCGTTCTAAAATGCACTATTCACGCACCCTAAGGTATGAAGCATGTGTGAAAATAGTATGGTGACGTATGGCTGGGCATCATCTTTTTGTTGTTCCTTAGTGCGGTTCATCACGATGATGGGCTGCAAGTTCCTTGTCTTTCTTTCCATTGCATAATAAGCTACCGAGTCCATATAATTCTACGAATTTCAGAGTTGACCTAACTTTTGAACGTGCCATTTGAATAACAGAACCTAATCTTACAAAAAATATCTAGCACCTTTTCTTGGTTTAGATTACAACGGTAGGGCTGTCCATAGGGTTCGTTCTTTAGCTGAGCGTGCTATTGCTACTGAGCCCTTGTGAAAGCTAAATTTGCACGCAAAAGCACTTACTGACAAATGAAGCTCTTGCCATGGTCTGCACTGCCAGTAACAAGGTGTGTATTTGAATCTGGTACTATCTCTAGCACAGATTCACTGATTAATGAAGATCAGGCTTCGCTAAGGTTTCTCGAACTCCTTGAATTACAAAGCCGCAATGTTTACGCTTATGGTTTTTTTAGGAGAACCATTTTATTTTGTTTATGCATCTCGACGCTAAGTAATATGGACAAATTATTAAGTATCGATATGTCTTGCGTGTTATAGACACATTTAGTGTCTCAATTCTACTAACTGCACCCGTGTCACATATTGCGACTATACCAAGAAGAGAAAACCACCAACTCACTTGGTTTCAGCAGTAAGGATTGTTAGACGAGTTGACAAGTCATATTGAGGTGGTGGTGATCGGAAAATGGTCCTTGCACAAGAAAGAAGAAGATGTACACCTCGCTTTATATGTTCTTTTCATTCTTATTCCTTACTTCAACTATTGATGGTTCGCCCCCCCTTGGCTCGCTACAGGCTCCGATAAGTTCGTTGAGTGGACTTGAGCACACTTAACGTGGCGTAGCTGCATCATGTCTGATTCTGATTGCTTCCTGCGATATTTGCATTATGAGAGTTAGCATAAAATATTGATGAGGTTCTTTAGAAATCCTCATTTGACCTAACGTGCTGTTGCTCACGCAAATGCAATGTTGGATCAAATAATCTAGAGCAAACTTTATTCTAATTTAAGCCGCCTTGGTCTTTTGTACGCAGGAATTGGAAGAGAAGCATTAGAATTGATGCCATAGAAAATTTTCTTAATTCCCGCTGAGGCCTAACAGAGACGCTGCACAACACGTGTTATGTTGTAATCATAAGCATCCACGAGAATCAACGCGATTTCTTTTCTGAATGGGAACCTCGAATTTATGAGATATATACACATAACTTAATCGTGATAGCAAAAATGAACGATATACTTTAGAAGTTCGCTATTTAGCTTCCTTTATTTGACTCAGATGTTTAGTACGCCACAAGTGCAAGTAGGGTTCAGATAGGTATCATAGCACATGTGTTAACGATGTTGCAACTCGGAGATCCGGTACGTCGATGTACGAAGCGTTAAAGAGCCCCTACACAACCTCTGAAAATACGAAGAACGAGCACATTATTCTCCCCCGGCGTCTCCTGTCTTTGCGACACAATTCGGGACGTCAGCTGTTGGTTAACGTGACGTCAGGATGTAATAAGCTCTCGATTGGTCGATATACGAGAGATATTTGTTGTCAGTTGTCGCATACCCTGTATTGCCATAAAGTCGCACTCCCGTTCTGCCTTGTCTCGCATGACTACTGCGCGCCATAAACTGCTTTCACTTTGTTTTCAATATTTGCGACTGCGCAAGGGCAGATAGCAGCGTGTAGTCAAGTAGCGCGAAATCCTGACTGGGCCAACGCTTAGTGCTGACATTCCACGTACTTTATGAATAAATAAGTGGCGAGGAGGAAATAGTGCTTGTAGGAAGGGTAGTGAAGGCGAGAGAGAAACTACTGTTTCACCTTTGAACTCGGTGTGGTTTAATAATATAACCCTTTTATTATACATGTTTCTAAATGTATATTCATGAACGAAACCAAAGTTCTTGCGTTCTTCCGCGTCGTAGAAAGGCTGTTATTATACCTAACTTTGGGCTACATAGGGGCTACTAATCTCATTTGCAGAGATATAAGCAGTAATTATTATCATAGATCTGCCCTTGAGGACTGAATGGGAAGTTTCTTGAGCAAGCTTCCTAATCGTTTTTAATACATGTTCGAGATTAGCTGACATCTTTCTCAATGAGGCTACTTACAAACACGGCTTGAAAGTTAGGTTTAATGAATAACTAAGTAAACAATGCGTACACCACTTCCGAAACATCAAAAAAATGAATGCGGATGCAACACCCCCCCATTCAAACGCGATGAACCGTCCGCTTGAGTATCCCACAGAACCGCCTATAGAGAAGCGAGCACTGTTAGCGAGAAGATGAGCAAGCAGCACGTGGGCGCTGACAAGGAAAAGTCTTCTTTTGTGTCCAGAAATCTCATTAGTGGCCTCTGCTGACACAGCGGCACAACCTTTGTGCAGTGACCGGCTTTCCAAAACACGTGCTTTTTTTTGCGGTGGCTGCGGAGCTCCATCGTGAACATGTGGGCAGAAAGACTGTCAGCTGTGTGATAGTTATCGAGCCTGTGACGTAACCCTCGTCTTCTTGCGCAACAATGGCGGTACGTTGGCCCCTTCAGACTTGACAATGATCTTCATGCTTCATAATTGCTCTTAAGGTATCTGTAATCTCGTAAACCAATGTTTTTGTACGTTCATTTGTATTCGTAAGAATATGGCTTGCTAACCGTAATTGGCAAACTGCGATCATGCTGCGGCATTTGCCTCATCGCTGAATGTAAATATTATCTGTAAATGTTTGGGTACATCTTCTCGGTCATAGGCGGTTACTTTCACAAATTCCGGGTAATTCATAAGCTATATTCGGATACATTAAATCTTCTACATTGGCGACTGTATAAGTTCGAATTAAATGCGAGAACAATATCATTCCGAAATAGCTGAGGTATTGAAGATTCACGCGTTTGAAATTACGTTCTCCCATAATTTCGACAATGCGTAATGTTAGTTCGGAAGCTATATCTGTTAGTAGTTATTCTGTGATGATGTCGTTTGTTATATGTATTGGAGTTGTTTTTCTTAGGTAATAGTTTACGTCATGTACAGCTTACGTATGTGCTTGTCACAACATGTGCTTTCCTTCCTTCATTCTCTTGGACTGCATATAGCTAATTTACTAGCAGTGTAGTGCGGCTCTGCATTTTGACCTGGCTTTTTATGCGCATAATTTTGGATTGTCATAACAACAATCAAGTGACACGCTATTGAAGTGTACCCGAATAGGAGACTCGTGTACAAGTA
>JALIZH010030021.1:0-34350 GCA_030522465.1 Rhipicephalus appendiculatus
TCGTCCTTGAGTTTGTCGCCCTAGCTTCCCTTTCAGATGTTTTTCAAAAGACCAAACACATGGAAATCGCAGGTGATGTATGGTGATGTACTGTCGGCCGCAAAAGTTTGCGGGATCTCCAGCGCGTGGCCGAGCGGCGGAAAACTGCATTGCTGCGCCGCCTATCGTGACGAGGCGTGGTGTTGAGGCTATCGTCCGTGGCCTCGGCGATTGGCAACGGCGCGTTTAGACAATGCGCCGTTGCTGGATCTAATCTCGGAAGCCGTGACAGATAACCTCGACACTATGCCGCGTCACGGTAGGCGGCGCAGCAATGCAGCTTTCCGCCGCTCCGCCACGCGCTGGAGATACCGCAAACTTTGCGGCCGACAGTACGTGATGTGAACGCAGGTGATGGACGTTGTGCCATGGCGGAATAGGCATCTATGTTAACGGTCATATTGTTACGACGTTTCGCACCTTTTCATTTGAACACCTCTTGTAGAATACTAGAATTATGCTGTGTTATCAGCCGATACGATGTGTCTTGGAGGTCACATGTTCGGCCAGTTGACCGAGGAAAATATATTGAGGGAATAGCTTCGAGGAGTATTAATTGGCGGCTTAGCTCGCCAGTTAATACTCTTCGAATTAATACTAAACGCATATAATATTGCGCGGTAGAAGCGTAGCATTGCACCAGCTGTCAAAATATGCGAATAGTGCATCGAGTGGTTGGTTTAAAGGCCCGCCAGTTACAAAGCACACAGGCATAAGTAATCATCCTTATCAGCAACATCATCCACAGTGTGGGCAGCTGCGCAGGCAACGCATGTTGCCTTACGTACGCAAAGGTGGTACTTCGCCAGTTCGCAAAAGGAAGACTTATGGCGTAGTGGGCACTTCACAACTGTACTTGGAGTAGGTATTCTAGGCTAGCTTGAAAATGCCAGTGTTACGCGCACAGACGTTCTTGAGGTGCCGACCGAAAAACGAAGCCACGCTCACGATTGAGAAGGCGGTGCAAAAGGGGTCCAATTATGCTATCGCGTTCTGCTGTTGAAGGCGAAGCTCAAGGAGTCCTACACGTTTTAAGTGCGAAACACCTAAGGGGGCCGGGCAGCCGTCTTCTGTCGTATGTTGTGATCGTATGCTGTCGTCGTCGCTTGGCGTAACGCAGGCAAAACCACATATAGCATAGCCATCTGTAGCATAATGAGCGCGCGCTCGAACCAAAGAGAAGTTTGTGCTTCGAGTGCCTTGATGATGATATTAACGCAGGCAAAACCACATATAGCATAGCCATCTGTAGCATAATGAGCGCGCGCTCGAACCAAAGAGAAGTTTGTGCTTCGAGTGCCTTGATGATGATATTAACGCAGGCAAAACCACATATAGCATAGCCATCTGTAGCATAATGAGCGCGCGCTCGAACCAAAGAGAAGTTTGTGCTTCGAGTGCCTTGATGATGATATTAACGCAGGCAAAACCACATATAGCATAGCCATCTGTAGCATAATGAGCGCGCGCTCGAACCAAAGAGAAGTTTGTGCTTCGAGTGCCTTGATGATGATATTAACGCAGGCAAAACCACATATAGCATAGCCATCTGTAGCATAGTGAGCGCGCGCTCGAACCAAAGAGAAGTTTGTGCTTCGAGTGCCTTGATGATGATATTAACGCAGGCAAAACCACATATAGCATAGCCATCTGTAGCATAATGAGCGCGCGCTCGAACCAAAGAGAAGTTTGTGCTTCGAGTACCTTGATGATGATATTAACGCAGGCAAAACCACATATAGCATAGCCATCTGTAGCATAATGAGCGCGCGCTCGAACCAAAGAGAAGTTTGTGCTTCGAGTGCCTTGATGATGATATTAACGCAGGCAAAACCACATATAGCATAGCCATCTGTAGCATATTCAGCGCGCGCTCGCGCCAAAGAGAAGTCTTCTTCCTCTTAGTGTTCGAGCGCCTTGATGATTACATTAAAGGGACCGACAACCAATGTGTATGATACCTATTTTCGTGAGCGAAACGGAAGGCTTACTGGTCAGAGTGTCTAATGACGGAGTGGTACGCGGAAAACTCCGCGAAAAATTCGTAATCAGAATTTTTGTATCTGCGGCGAATTTGAAGTCGTATACGCACGTGACAACGGAGAGCGGTTCGTGTTCGAACGCTGTGATTTACTGCGCATGCGTGCACTCCGCGCGCATGCGCCCCGGCTATACATGGGCTACTGGCGACCGCGAAGGCAGCGCCGCTTCTCACCGCGCAGCTGCTTTTTTCCTCGTAAGCAACCAGAATCTAATCACACGTTCTGGCCAGTTGTCGGCCCTTGTAAGTGCGGAGAATTTAAGGGCCCAGGCTGTCGTATGCTGTCGTCGCTTAGCGTAACGCAGGCAAAACGACGTTTCAAAATTGCAATAGAGAGGAAGCAAGCAATAAATTGAAAGAGAGAGAAACAAAGGCAAGAAATAGAAAGAAAATAGAAATAAAGAGAGAAAGAGACAGAAACAACTGGAAAAGAGAAAAGGAAAGAAAGAGAAAATCGAAGAGAAACAAAGAAGGCTGCCCAGCTCCGCACTTCCTTCAGGCTTGGCACCACCAGTGCGAAGCTGCCCTAAATGGTTTTCTTTCATGTCGTGTTGCGAGATGCTCCCTCCTAAGTTTTACTTCATAATTTTTTCCAGCTGGAATATGCCCTTTTTAACTGTGTGAAGGGTTCCAGCAGATCACGACGCGTGCACAAAAGGAGAAACGCGTGGGACGAAGACTGGTCCAGAAAACCGCACCACATTGTTTACCACGCTACAATGGGCGCCGTTGTGTTTGAAACGTGGCGGAGGGTCAGTTGATTGTCCCAGAAGACCTCACTCATTTCCTCTGTGAATGCAGGCTATACGCACCAGAGAGACAGTCTCTGAAGGTGGCCTTAAATCTTCAACGGGACTCGAACTTGGAGTTAAAACATATTCTGGGCCCATGGCAAACCAGCTCCAGTGCGTTACGCGCCACGAAAGCGCTGCTGACTTTTTTGCGGGCCACGAGCCTGAATGAAAGTTTGTAAATACCGTAGTCTACGTGTGTGTGGTTGTATGTGTTATGTGTTTATCAGTGCATATATCATAATCATCACCCAGCCCCTGGAGTAGCATGTCAGGCGAAAATCCAGACAAACATATCCAGCTATTCATTAAAATATTTCTCTCTCTGTCAACCGGCTTTCACACGCATGAGCAAAGATTTGCTCACATGCGTAACTGTGACGTTTGGTAATTGATTGCATCCAGTACCCTCTTGTAATAATAAGTACACGCGCAGCGCAAAGAAACGGACATGAAAGGGAAAGACAGAAACGACGTAGAGCAGCGCTAATCGCAATAATTGAGAGTCAGCATCCGTCTTTTGTTGTTTCTGCTTTTCCCTTTAGTCTCCTTTTCTTTGCACCACACATAGTTCGTATATATAAAAAAATGCACCAATTTTCTCATGAGTGGATTCTACTAGAACTCTTGAAGCTAAGGCCCGGATATGGAGACTAGTAATAAATACATTCTGTAGAAGATGTCGTACTGTGTCGACTTCAGTGGCCTTCTACTACACACAGTGCACCCTGGAACATGCACAGGAGGTTTGAAATTCGGCAATGCGCCGGACATACTCTTGCAAATGCTTTGGGAATGCAACCATAGGCGTATCTACTGGAAGCGGGGGTGGGGGGGGGGGGGAAGGCAAGGGGGGAGCTAGCTTCTCAACTGAGACAAGTTACATTGCGGAGCCCCCCCCCCCTCCCCCCCCCCCCCCCCCCCCACTGTGGACAGTGGTCGCTGTCGGCTGCACGATAGGAAACCAACAACTGAGGCGAAGTTTCCTAGCACAGCAATCACAATTATATAACGAAATTTGTCCTACGCTTGTGCTGTGAAGGTTGTCCTCCGTGTCTCACGAACACGCACTGCAGGCTCTCTGTGGTGGAGGCCGCTTATGTGACACCTTTGCGCCTTTTGCTCCAGCACTTCAGAGCAGGCTACCGCTGAGCAGGGACTGTATAACGTTGGATCACACTGTCATGCTTTTTTTAAAGACGATAGTCTTACTTGGGTTACTTCAACGCAGAAATTTTGCTCTGTCTGACTACGCGACTTCTCGGCTTTTGACGCCTTTGACTCAAACACATAAGGCCACTTGCTACGCATTCGTCAATATCAATGCATTTTGGAGCCTACTCTCCGCAATCAACTTAAAGGGACACTAAAGAGCAAAACGATTTTTCTCGCACTAGTAAATTGCCCTTTCAAGGTACCAAAAACAACGTGCTTGCGGCGATAAGACCTGGTCATGCCGGGACGGAAGGACGGAACAGCATCACGGGTGGCCGCGGATGGGACCAGGACTCATGTAGTACGGCCGGCAGAAGACTATCGTCTTTCGACGACATTTGGAGCGAAGCACGCAGATACGCGGTCAAGTTTTTTAGATGTGAAGCATCTTATGGCGAAACTTAATCCGGTGGTGGTGGTGAGACAGAAGACTTCGACTGGACACAGAGACCCGCAGTCCGCTTTTAGTTAACGCTCACGCTGCGAATTTTTATTGTTGAACAACGCACAGGAGAAATCTCCCACCGGCACCACCTTGCAGGTCGAAATCCATTGCCATATATACGGAGTGGCCAGTGAACGGTTGTGCAGCGCGAGCAGTCGGTTTTTTCAATCAAGAAACTCGCTAGCAGACGCTGCCTGCGTCGGCGTCGCGAGGCGAGAGAGGGGGAGCGTAGGAAGGAGAGAGAGGAGGGGACGCGCATGCGCAGTGGGAGTCTGGACGCCGCGGGCAGGGATGCCTAGAGGAGAGAGGGGGGAAGCGTAGGAGAAGAGAGAGAGGGGGGGACGCGCATGCGCAGTGGGAGTGTGGACGCCGCGGGCAGGGATGCCTGGAGGAGATAGGGGAGAGCGTAGGAGGGGAGAGAGGAGGGGAGGCGCATGCGCAGTGAGGGTGTGGTTGCCGCGCGGAGGGATGCCTAGAGGAGAGAGAGGGGAAAGGAGGTTTTTCATTTATTTTTTTTTGAAAGGGTTTGCGCATGCTCAGTAAGGGATGTCACGCCGCACACCGGATTAAGCTCCGCCATAAGATGCTTCACATCTAAAAACCACAGGATATCCACGAAGTGAATGATGGTGAGTGGGCGAAGCTCGGAGCGATCATTCGGGTAACCGTGAATCCCCCCCGTACATTGCCCACTCGATCATGCAAGGACGTGACAACACGTGTCACGTCTTTGCATGATCGTGGGTGTTCGATCGTTGGCTGGGCACGAGCGTCGCCGACTTGTGTTCCGGGCGCTCCCAGCCTCAGCGACAACGCCAGTTCGCGTTCCACGACAGAGGAAGACGATGCCACCTACTCAGACGCCGAAGTCCACACCAGTGCTCGACGCAACGCCTCGCCTCCGCATGCATCGCCACAGAACGCTGCTGTGAGTTGTGAAAGCCACGCGTCCTTGGCTATGGGTTGTGCCGCCGTGAGTACCGGAGCCGCCGCATGCTCCGCAGATACCGGCTGCCCTGGTTTTGCCTGCGACTCACACGAGAGCACTGTGGAGCTGACTACCTCCTCTCTGGTGAAGTTCACCTCACCGTTGATCACGATGGAGTCCACCTCCGGTGCTCGACTCCGAGTACCGCGTCGGCCCGACGATCCCAATTATAACAGCACCATCTATCCTCTTTAATCGTCAACTATACGAAAACCACTAACGCCATCTAGTGATATTATTTCCAAGGACATATACACACAACACCATCTAGTGAGCAATTCTTAAAGCTAACTAGAAGTGGCTACTACAACATACTATTACAGAGGAGGGAACGACCCACACCCTAAGGAGCTTCGCCCCTAAAAAGTGCTGAAGGTCACGAGGCGCGCGTGACGTACTTTCTTTCCCCGTGCCATCCCTATCAGCTTAGCTTCCAGCGCTTTCGTCGGGATGACAGAAGAGAGAATGCAATTGCAGCGTGCGACAAATATTTGCAACTCCGCTCGTACTGAACGGATTCAAAAAACTTTTGCGGCGGTGAATTCGTGAGTCAATAAGCTGCTTTAGTGAATCCATGCCATGGCTACTTGGAAAAGTCTTGCGGGGCCTCTTTAAAGGGCCCCTAAACCACGCAGAAGTCGAAATGTAGTTGTGGCGTTGCAGTTGTGCACGAGTCTGCGGCGATCGCTGGCGGAGTTTCACGCATTCTCTCGTTTCGCTCTTTCCTTCGCTCGGCTGCGTTCGTCAGCCCGTCAATCCACCTCTCCGAGTGCCCTTCCTCAGCGTACGAGGTGGAAACGCAAGAAGCGTGCGCATCTGCTAGCCGAAAACGGTGTTTTGTTCGCCCACTGACAGCGCCTGTTGCTCGTGACGTGACCAAGGAGGACGCCACCTAATCATACACGTGACGTCATGACGGCTGTTGTCGATAGAGGAAAGGCACCGAGAGCAGCACGCGAGCGTCTGTTGGTGGTAGGGGCCCTTTAAGATCGTAGTTTTTACACACAAAAAGGCACAGTTCAATAATTTGGCTTGTAGCCGCGTATCTGGTGGACGCCATTGGTACGTGGACATGCCGAACTTCGTTGAAGAAACGCCAGGCACGTTGTATGTTTATTCGATATAAGTTCCACCAGAACGACAAAGAGAGAGAGAGAGAAACAACTTTATTTGAGGTCAAACTAAGACCTATAGATATTCCTCCGCCAGGAGGACCATGGCCAGCTGGTCGGCGAAGGCCGCCGACGCCAACCACACCCGCCAGTGGGGAGGTGGGGGGTTAGGATAGTGAGGGGACTGTAGGGTAGCGGGGCATGAGAAGAGGAGGTGTTCTACGTTTGCGTACGTACATGGGCAATTAGGACACGAAGGATCGGAGCGGTAGCGATAAAGGAATAGGCGTGCTGGAGTGACCAGAGTATTGAGTTGAATGGCTCTTAGTGTGTGTGTTTGGGCAGTGGAGAGGGAAGGGTGTGGTGGCGGTAGAGTCTGCAATGAATGCCGGAGGTTTTTGTAGTGCTGCTTCAGAGTTTTCTTGTAGAACAGTGCCTCGTCCGCTATGGGCGGGTACGGCCAAGGGACCACCGGCGCCCGGCTATTAATCTCGCGGGCAAGCTCATGAGCGAGCTGATTACCGGTAATCCCCGCGTGGCCTGGCACCCACACCACAGTGACCAAAGCAGGGGAGAGAAGGGAAAGAGCGTCGGAAAGGTCATTATGAAGATCCTCGGAGAGTCGGTTGTCTCGAAGAGCACGGATTGCCGCCATGGAATCCGAACAAATGCGGTACCGAGGAGAGGCAGGAAGAAGGCATAATTCTTGCGTCGCATGAACGATTGCGGCCAATTCAAGAGATAAGGGGGGAGGTGGGAAAGGAGAAAGGGCCAGCAGTGGATGTGATGGGAGTGTGAAGAGGGTTAGGCGTTATAACACAGGCAGTGGAGCCATGGCTTTGTAGATACGCCGCGTCAACGTAGCATGTGACAGTGTCCGGAGGGTAGGGGTCATGGAAGTGAGCGCGGGCACGTCGTCGTCCTTCATGAAGATGCGGAGTCATATTAGAGGGTATAGGGGCACAGCGGAGATTGCTGGGAAGGGGTCGTTGAGGGGTGTGTAGAGGAAAGTCAATGGGCCGGATGCCAGCACGACGCAGTAACCAATGGCCCTGCGCAGAGCTGGATAAGCGGCCCAGTTGTCGATCTCTGTGGAGGCGCAACAACTCTGCTAGTGGAAGAAATAGGCCTGTCGCGTACAGTTTGGCTGTGGATGTGTGTACAGGGAGATAGAGAAATGAAACTTTTACTCAGCGTGCATAAGACACGGGGACAGTCACTTTTTCGACGCGAAATGTTTCCTCCAGAAGTCGCAGTTGGCTTTTTCGGAGAAATTTGTCGCTTGCTCGTATGCGCTGTCCACGTCGTAATCCAAGATGAGCGCACCGTCGTTCGAAGGTTCCCAACGGTGCCACATCATATTGGGAAGGACGTTGGGGTTCCTGCGGTCGGGTTTGTAGGGTTACTGAGCAGGCCGTAATAAAGTCATCAGCATAGATTGCTTTCACTTGGTGACCTTTAGTGGCATCCCCTTCTTACTGAAGTGGTAACGTGCAGCAATATTAATGAGAATTAACAGACCATGATGCCAAGGAAAGTATAGGGGATGTTTTTTATTATTAGTAATTGTAACGTAAATGTGAACATAGAAAAGTGGACGAAAAGATAACTTGCCGCCGGCAGGGACCGAACCTGCGACCTTCGAATAACAGCATCCCCTTTAATTTCCTTGGCATCATTGTCTGTTAATTCTCGTTAATATTGTGTCTAACAAAGACAAACGAGCCCTTAGAATTACACTTCTTTCCTTCATTCAAAGCGAGGGTGTCGTTCTGGCAAACTCGATGCCTTCAGGTTGTATGCGAGAGGTTATTGGTCAGCTGCCAGCTTGTAATAAGATCACGTGCTACGTGACGCCAACAGCCAAAAAAAGACTGTTCTGCACGGGCCGTAGTGGCTACTGGCGGCGCTGACTGACACTCCTACGTTTAAATCTACATATATACCCTATAAAGTGGACGGAAGGATCACTGCCGCAGTAGCTCAGTTAGTAAAGCATCGGACGTTATTCGAAGGTCGCAGGTTCTGTCCCTGCCTTCGGCAAGTTATATTTTCGTCCACTTTTCTCTCTTCACATTTACGTTACAATTACTAATAATAAAAACATCCCCTATACTTTCCTTGGCATCATTGTCTGTTCATTCTAATTAATATTGTGTCTAATAAAAGAAAAACGAGCCCTTAGATTTACACTTGCCTTCAACGTGCAGCAATATATCCCAAAATGAACTTTACTGGCATACTCTTTAAAACGGACCGGTGACTTGCGAGTACCTAACGTCAGTGCTATAGCCAGATGTAATTGTATGGATTGCAATCAGGCATCCTAGCTACCTCTTTAATCCACCTATGTTTTTCCTTTATACGAGGCTCTATTTCTGTGATTAATTGCTGCTTACGTCTGGAACGGCTCAGGCTTTATCGATAGAGAGTTTAGAACAGATTGCACATAGATTTACGTGCGCAATCGCTTTGGGTTATCACCATCGTGCATGCGTCAGATGTAAACTAGCTGGATACGCACTATTTTTTGTTTTCAAAAATAGCACGCTCATGCATGGAGCTGAAGGTGTTGGTATATGCACGAAATTCTAGAACTTTCTAATAGCTTCCCCGCTTTTTCACCCATCAGCTTTTTTCCTATTTCTTGCGAACACTGACCAGTTAAATGGATCCCGCCAAGCTTTTCTAAGAACTTTACTATTTCACTCTGTTACCTCGTCGCGAAATGCTAGAGCACCGTGTACTAAGAGGTCCAAAAATTGTGATGAATAGAAATATGCGCACTTTTGCTATGTGAACATGCTGCCCGCAGGAATTTTGGGAATACGTGTTATAATAAGAAAGTTACAGGGGCTAGAACATCCATTTCATCTGGTTTCAAATTTTCGCGTAGTCTCGCCACCCTTCTCCGCCATAGGGAGGAAGAAGGCGTAGCCCATCGTCGTGACTCCGCCATCTTCGGCAACGTGACACGACGTCAGAGATACGTCATCGGCGCGCAGCCAACGACCGAGCAGGGCTTCCCCCCCCATGAGCACGTGCCATAGCGTTGCGGGGAGGAAGCGTGACGCGAGGAGCACCCTTCCCCTAGCGGTGAAGTAGCGAGACGCCTCTTTATCTCGGAGGCTTTCGTTCTGGCAATGCGGCTTCTCCCGGTAGTCTCGGGCTCTACAAAACGGCAGAGGGCAGCACAGGAAAATGAAAATGCGGACTGCGCGGCCAAAACTGCATCACCGCAGGGCCAAGGAGCCGTTTCATAGGGCAAAGGACCAATCGACGAGCTCAGTGGTACGTCAAGTTGCCCATGGGCAAGTTTGCGTCACTGCGCCTACGAGGGGGGATTGGTCAGAAGGAAAGAGGTGCGGGTTTTGTTTTTCAAAATGGAGGTGCTGCGCGGCGCGCAGCGCTGTAATATTCGGAAAATGTGATCGCCGCAGTCTACTGAGCGAATTTGCGAGCTTGTCTGGGGGTTAAAAAAATGTAGGAGCCTGTTTACTGACCCTTTAAAGAACATTGGGTGGTTGAAATTTCCGTTGCCCTTTACGACGGCGTTTCTCATAAGGTGATTTTGGGATGTAAAGCTGCAGCAATTATAGTTTGACTCTGTTGCCTCAACAGACTCCTTCAGCGAAAAAAAAATTTATCCGTTAAGCATAGGCTGAGGAGAAGCACTAAACGAGCGCTTTCTCCGTCTTTTCGCCTCTTAAAGCGCAATGGAAGTTGCAGAGGTGGGTATGGCGACGGCGCGATGCGCTTCGCAAAAGTTACGAACGTCACCAGGTGCCAGATCCCTGAGTCTCTTGCTTCCTTTAGATTTGAACGTATTAGTCACTACTGGTTCTGTCGTGTCACGTGCATCGCAACATCACGTAACATCACTTAGCATCTAATCACGGGATTAAATATCACGTAACACCCCGCATCTAGTGACGTGACTAAAAGAAACGTAACACACGTAACCACCAGTCACGCGAGTAAAAATTACGTAGCACCAACGTGACTAATAATTACGTAAGATCACGTAACTACTTACGCGACTTACGTAACTACGCGCGACGTAACTACTTACGAATTACGTAACTACGACGTAACGCGCGACGGAACTACTTACGCGCGTTCCCCGCGCGCCCTGTTAATGGCCAAGGTAGAGGGAAGACACGACGCGAGTCGTGTTTTTCTTCGCGTTTCACCATGCTATGAACCAGAGACCCCTCGCTCCGCAGCCTGCTGCGCTAGCCAACACAGCCAGTGCATACCGCGTATCAGCGTTTATTATGTGCTCATTGATGCCTTCCTTGAGCGGGATTCACCATATGCGGTGTCCAGGTACATGTTAACAGCTACCGCAAGGGTTAAATCATGATCATGGGCGTTAGTCGTTGGGACGTATTGGGACGGAGATGTGCCTGCCACTAGGCGTCAAGTTGGTGCGTCCGCATCAAGCGGTGCTATATCTACAAAACAACAATAGACATTGCACCAAATTTCATAATCAGTGCACTATAAGCAATCAACTACTTCTATGACGACACATTTCACTTTCCTGTAATATCAGTTTCTATGACGGAGGGCCGGATCAGACATCTTTTTAGTGTTTTCTTTTATTTTACGTTCATTGCATACACATATTTAACGTTGTTTTCGATACCGTTTGTAAATTGTGTGGCACATCCACTCCGGCTTTTCTTTTTCATCTTCTTTTTCTGTGATGTTTTTTTTATTAGTAACTAGTCCTTGGACTTTACATGATGTAACCATTGTATGCCTTGTTTTTTGTTTTAGTTTCCCTGTATTCTTAACTTATATAACGTGCCTTTTGTAAACACTACAGTCCTGTTACGAATTTCGTGCATCTCCTTTATAATCACACGCTACGCCAGTAATATATGTGTCCACTCCTGTATGAACATTTCACGGCTGACGGTATTGATAAAAATTAATTAATATATCCAGAATCAGTATCAGCAGTCTTTTATCTCACGGACTATTCAATCATCTGAGGCTCTTGTGATAACGGGTAAAAATGTCGATTCTGGCGTACCCGCTCCTAACAAATCCAGCGACCATCCTGGAAAAGTCCCGGGCGATCGCCATGTCCCGCGCCGAGGCGCCCAGCTCGGCAAGAAGACCCGTGGCTAACATGAGATCCACGAACTGCGGCACTCCCTGCCAAGCGGGCCACGTCCTGAAGCTCGGGCTGTATCCCAACTCGTAGAAGAACGCCCGGCCACCAACGCTCGCTGCTTCTTCCAGGAAGAAGAGCGTGGGGCAGTAGATCAGAAAGTCACCCACGGGACGCGCCAGCTCCAGAAGGAACAGCTGGCCCAGCGCCTCGTCCAGCACGCTCGGCTCGTCGAAGCCGTAGCGGTGCAACACGGACTCCACGTCTTGAATGCCGTAAGACTCGAGGAAGGCCAGGAACATCGACAGCAGCCTGCGCTTAAACGATACATAAGGTAATGTCAGGGTCCTTGATAATGTGAATTGCGGGCACCGTGACGTGGTGTAGCGATCATTCTAGAGTGCAGCTATTAGGCGCCCGTTCCTGCGTTGAGCGGCATCGCTGTTGTTGGCTGGCGTCGGCGTAACCGATAGAGCGAACGAGGACGAGAGAGAGCGAACGCGGAGTCTGTCGATATCAAGGAGGTCAGTATCACGAGCCAATGGCCTCTAACCTCGCTTTCTTCCTCCGTCACGCGCGCTGGCCCCTCGGATGGAGCTCGTGCGCATGCAGGGCTGACACGTGCACTGCGGCTGACTTCGATTGTCGTAACGGGGCTGCTGGTGGTGGTTAAAACATTATAGGGAACCAAAGCTCAAGTTTGCGGAGCGACGACAGCGCCGCGCTGCGGCTCTGGAGAGAAGCGCTGGTGAAACTGGGAATAAGCGCGGCGGAGGGCGCGCCTGTTTCACCGCGACAGCGGCGGCACGCGTGCACACGCGTTCTTCGGTCGGTGCGGGGAGCTCAGACGTTGCGCCGTGAGCTTTGCACGCTGAACCGAGAGGCTTGCTTTGTGAAGCTGCATTTCCGCGATGGTAGAAGCGACCCCACGAAAGCGGAAGCGAGGTCCGAAGTATTACTGTGTGCCACAGCAGTGCAGACAGTACCGGCACGCGATCCGCCTCTAAAACTGTATCAGTTTCCGGACAAGTCGTACAAGAGAGAAAGTACACAAGCGTGGATCACCGTAGTTAGAGGAATAAAGTTCTAGCTCTGTCTCACCTTCCGTTTTCGCTGACTCAGTTCATCGCTTGAAATCGTTTGTTTCGACTACCTGAGTCAGTACGTAACGCGGCGCGTGCATGCAACGACTGCAGTAGTGATTGCTCGCCGTCTCGCATTTTTACATCCAATTACGGTTGTATGTTGAAACAACTTTGTGCTTTGATTCCTTGTGTTTGTGAGACCCATCTCTCGTTACTGGATGTTCACATTCACATACTTCATACCGTAGTTAGCGCTGCCGTGTTGGTTGCGTTCAGTTGAACTCCGCACAAGGCTGCATCATCGCGCCGGAACGAACGGCTGTGCATTTTCAGCTAACTTGACATCGTTTTGCTGGTTTGTTCTGTTTTTGTCGCTTTTTTAGAGTGGTATATATTTAAGCCGCTGAATCTAACTGGCTCTTAATTCAGGAATTGTTATTGCCATCTTCGGAGATTGTGCGGTTTTCTTTCACGCGCACCGCGCACTCGTACATTGCTTCGAGTGTGCATTTACGGGTGCGCTTTGCGCGAGCTCGTCACCCGATACCACATCGCGCCTGAAATTCGACACCTCTCACGCTGAGGCGCGTTCGCGCAGCAAGTCTTATACACCTGTAAAGTCGATATTCTCATAAAAAGGGAGTGCAAGCACGAAGCGAGAAGCGAAAAAAAAAAAGACAGATGAGGCGAGCAGTTTTACTTGCTTCGCAGCAGTTAAAGCTAAGCTAGCTGCCTCGTGGCTAAGTCAGCGGGTGATGCTCCAGCGGTACGGAGGGCATGACTCGAACCTTCTCAGGCTTTTTTAGTGCCACGGCCGTGTAGTCTTTGTTTCTCTTTTGCACGCCGCGAAAGTTCGTTCACTACAGTACGCGTTTGCCACTGCCAGCATGCACATCTAAACAACAATCACATGTTTTTCATAGTCGACAACGTGGAACATCGATAACCGTGATTAACGAACTTCTCTCCTTTGATTACGTTCGCTTTTCGAAGTGCCTGTCCAGCGGGGAGATCTTTTTCAAGCGGTACATAGGGAAGCGCTTCGCGAGAGCTCTGCACGCACACGGAAGCGAGCGGCAGCGCGGCGGAGAGAAAGGAAAAAGCTCGGCGCTTACCCCCAGTTTCTACCTTTTTGCGAGGCGCAGCAAGCGCAGCGCGAAAGCGCTGCACGTGCACGGAAGCGAGCGGAAGCGCGGAGGAGAGAAGAGAAAACGCGCAACGTATATTCCCAGTTTCTATTTTTCCGCCAGAGATGGCGCTGCCTGTCAAGAGTCGCAGCGCCACTGAGCGATGCTTTGGGGAGCCTATATTGTAAAAACAAGAGAGGTATGCAGGGGGTCACCCCTTAAGCGGACGGCACCTAGAAATAGTAGGTGGGGATCCCCTATACGGGACCCCATTGGCGTCGGCTGCTGCCTGGGATCGTCGAACCAAGGCCCTTTGGGCCTGAAGGTCAGAGCAGCCAAACAGGGTTGCCTCCCACTCCTCCCGGCTTGGGTTGGGGATAGGGGGTAGAGCACTGCACGGGCTCGGGCCTACCCAAAAACCCGGGCCCGGCCCGACAGGCCGGGCCGGGCCGGGTAAAGTAGTTTTCATGGCGGGCCCGGGCCGGGCTCGGGCCTGAAGCTCCCGGGCTTAGGGCCGGGCCCGGGTTTGAGGAGGCGGGCTCGAGTCGGGCCGGGCTTGAACTTTGCTCAGTTCTTAAGGCTGTTCCACATACGTTGTGCATGCATATATGTTACAGATATTATGTTTCGAAAAAAAACCCCCCTTTTTTTTTTCTTTTTACATGGGGCAAACTATTTGACGAAGTTTTATGAGCGACAAGTACTGAACTTCTGTTGCTGCTTGTACATGGGGATACTTGATAAACTAGGCGCTTATATAGTTAACATCAAACTATACTTTGCTTTATTGCATTGGCTATTTTTTGTATCAGGAATGTCATTTTGTAATCACAGTAATAATGGTGATGTAATAATTTAGGTAATGTATTTTTATCTATAACCTCTCATCGGAAGAGTAATCACAGAACTCCAAGGGAGAGCAGCGTCCTTGAATTTTCCCGCAGTCCACTAAAACAAAAGGTCTGCGCGGAGCCTCGTTACAAATAATCATGATTAAGACACGTTATTTTTTCGAGGCTCCATCACGGCTTTCAGTGGTCGTGTGGCGCGACTTGGACATGCACAGCCTGCTTTGTGTGCCTCATTGTTAACGTCTGAGCTTTCGTCATGTTCCGCTGTGTGGTGCGAGAGCTACATGATACTGCCGCAGCAATGTTGGAATGTGCAGGACTAACACAGGTCCATTAAACAAGGCGTGTGGCAAAATTGTTAGCAAGGCATACACCATTATAATATATATAAATAGAGCATAGTGCAGTACCGTATTTTAACAAGACTGTTTGTTGGCCTAGTTGGTACTTGCTTAATGACATATTTTAGCTGCGAAGTAGCACATACACAGAGCAAAGAAACACACAAGCCGCCCGTCCTGTCCTTGTGTGTTTTTTTTCTCTGTGTATGTGCTACTTCGCAGCTAAAATATGTCATTAAACAATACCATGTATAACATTCACAGCTGAAACCTGACAGGGGAAGCGCTCAAAGAGTACTTTTATGGATTATATCGAAGTGTGGCACGACGTTCGGGAACAAGACAAATGAAGCGATGAGTTGAAAAGGCATGTTCATTCTGCAGAAGTCCGCACCGAAATTTGCTCCAGTGGGTAGGTCTGAGAACTACGACTGCCGACGCCTTCACAATTCGCAAGGCAGACGTTGTGCGTCCTTGCGGCCAGCGCAAGCAGTTCAAGAAACTAGCGTGGCAGTATATCTCATGCAACAGAGCATGGCGTGCTTACAGCCGGAATCTCTTGATAATTTGCAGACGAGTGCATTAGTGAAAAAAAGATATGGAAATGAACAATGAGTGCAGATATAAAACCGAAATCCTCACAGTATAGCTACAGAACATATAGCTGACGTATTTTCTTGCAACATTATCACAGAGCATCTGGGCACACAAGGCATTCGTCTAGCGAATACCGAGTACCAACGACATTTCGCCAGCTTTGATGTAGTTCAGGTGTCCTCCTCGTGCGAAACAGTAGTAAACTCCCAACAGCATCACTACGCTGGGCGCTGGGGCATTGAATGGAGGACGGCTAATCACATCATTGAATTTATTTTTCTTGTGTGTGGGGGGGGGAGGGGGGGGAGGAGGAGTAAAGGAAGATTTGTTAGGCCTGCGCAAGTTCATCGCGAGAGTGCCTTTACCTTCTGGGCGTCAGGGTTTGGTCGGCTGGTAAGCCGAACGCCTGCATCAATTCGGACACGTGCGACGTGCCTTCGTCCTTGGAGACGCCCACCAGGAAGTCGACGCGCTTGAGCCTCGCCTCGGACAGCACGGTGCCCGCCAACTTCCACGGAAAGTCGCGGCTCTTGCTGGGACCGAATACGACAGTGTCGCTGCTGGTGGCCAACTCGTTGGCGGCCAACACCGTCACGTATGCGCTGCGCTTCCGCAGGCACTCCACCACCCGTAGTCGCTCCGCGGTCTCCTGCAGGCTCCGTCTGGTGCCGCAGCCGAGGACGTCGGCCAAGGCGTTGCCGTTCAGCAGGGCGCGCTGGCCCGCATTGTCCGGTTGCGGCACGAAGGGCGAGCCGCTCATTAGTATGGCTCGTTGTATAGGCGGCGTGTCGCTGCGTGCCAGGTGGTAGCCGATGGATGTGGCGCCAGCGTCCTGGCCGAGCAACGTGATGCGTTGGTTGTCGCCGCCGAAATGGTGGATGTACCTGAAATGTTTACGCCTGGTGGTTAGGGTTACGACCAGCTTTACATACAATTCCACTATTAAAACGGCGAAACTCTTGTAAATTACTGTAAAAGTCTGAAGTGACAGCCCGAGGAGCCCTGTAACGCAGTTTCTTGAAAACCTGAGACTGCAATAGGCTGAGGGCGATTCTTTTAAATAAGGATTTTTACGTATAGAATTTCAAGGGCAACGTAATGACCAGGGATATTATTCGTCGTGCTTTGTTTGTTCCAGATTGCTTCTCAACTGCACCAATCGGGCATTTTTTTCACCTTGAGTGGTGCCAGCGTAATTGTCATGCGATTGTTCCTTCATTTTTTACTCGTTCTCTTTCTGATGTACAGTTACGGTATCATTTCAAAGTTGTCGTATGACGCATTAGCAAAAGTAGCGACTGGAGAAACGTACACAAGGACGCGAGCTTTCAGTCAGCGGTAACTTATCCGAGCAATAATCCGATGGCTCCCCTATACGACCTGTCACG
Source organism: Rhipicephalus appendiculatus (assembly GCA_030522465.1). Lineage (NCBI taxonomy): Eukaryota > Metazoa > Arthropoda > Arachnida > Ixodida > Ixodidae > Rhipicephalus > Rhipicephalus appendiculatus. Next base: position 17,146 of record JALIZH010030021.1, read on the forward strand.
GATATGTGTGCCAAAAGAAGGATGCAAAACAACAAGGTACACTCGCGCTGATGTCTAGAGGTGCCAGGGCGGATGTACCATGTCGGTTTCTGCAGGTGTACTCGTGGTAGAAATGATTGTTTGATGTACTATATACACAAATAATGGGGAGGGGAAAGAATAATAATAATAATAATAATTGCTGGGGTTTAACGTCCCAAAACCACGATGTGATTATGGGAGGCGCCAAAGTGGGGAGCTCCGGAAGATTCGACCACCTGGGGTTCTTTAACGTGCACCTAACTCTGAGTACATCGGCCTCGAGCATTTTCGCCTCCATCGAAAATTCGGCCGCTATGGCTGGGTTTCGATCCCGCGACCTGCGGGTCAGCAGTCGAGCACCATAACCACTAGACCACCGTGGCGGGTGGAGAGGCGGGGTAGAAGGAAAGAGAAAAACACTTATACATCAGTTGATGAAGGACGATTAAAGGTTAGGGAGAGAAGGAGAGGGGGGAATATTTACGTATGTGCATTTTGACATTTGTATCCTTGTGCCACCTCCATAGGTATTAAATGTACGCCAACGACGCCTACGAGTAATTGGTGACATACTCATACACTGAGCACCACTGTTCGCTCAACACACTACAAAACAGCCTCAAAAAACCTCCGCCCGGGTGGATCAAGTGCGCTATGTTGGGCCAGTTGATGCATCGTTATTTGAAAGACGTGGCGCAAGGTTAGAACCGATAATAACCAAGAAAAGACAGAAAGAACGCTAACTCAGAACTAAGTTTATTTTCCTGAAGCATTCACAGTATAAAGGCCCTTGGAGGACATGCGCAGGACATTTCACTCACTGCACGTTCAGGAACCAACAGACGAGCGGCACTTCGAGCTGCCCTAGCCTCTTCCGCCGTGGCGCACTTTCTAGATATTCCCCACCCAGAACTACACGGCCTGCTCGCATGATATATGCGCTTTCTTTTTTCTTTCTTTTTTGAAGTGCGTAGCACTTTAGCGGCCTGGTTTGTCGTCCAACCATTGTCTCATGTCGCATGGTCACGCGGTGGTCAATACAGGCTTAAAACAAGAATAAAATTGCTCGAAACCAGCGCAGAATAAAGTAACAAGGTCTCAAATAATACGTACTACAGAAATAAGCAGGAATTAACAGCAATGATCCAACTAAACTCCGATAAAAATTTTGACTTGAAAACGTCTGACTGATACCCGCGCAGCGCAAAGGTGGAAGCGCCGCCTCGGCAAGCGCGCGACTGCCGAGGGAATCGCTCGGTTGCAGGTGCTACGTAATTCCTCAGGTTTCAAGGTAGTAGAGCTGCATAAAGGCCATATCCCATAAGCGAAAATCCACGCGACGGTGGCGAGCGACCCGAATAGAGACGAAAGTGGCCGACGCGCGACAGATTGCTTGGTCGATCGCTCGTTTTAAATGCGAATGCATTTCATAGTCGGGCTATGTCAGGCATCCGGCGGCGGCGTCCGCGGGGAGGAGCATAGGTTGAGGAGGTGTCCGCGCCGGCTGGTGTTATCTCTCCGCTCTCACTCCCTCTCCCATAGCAACAGCTGCGGGCGCGCGCGCTTATCCTCGCCCCTAGCAAAGTGGAGAGGAGGAGCGTGCTCTGGCGCGTGAGGGCGCTCGCATCGCGGGAGCTCGGCGGAGCTCCCGCGATAAAAAAAAGGAAACAGCGCTGCGCCGTGCTCCCGACCGGGCTGCAGAAATTAGGCGCCTTTTTCCTTCTTCGAACCCCAACCACCATATATAAATGGAGTGAAGCGCGCGCTAAATGCATTCGCATTTCCTCACGATTCCCTTCGGGGAGGTGGGGGGCATTTTTTTCTTTAGAGCGCAGCTCCCTAGGTGCCCCCTTCTTACGTTGAGCAGCGTCAGCTTTGTCGTAACCGGCGGACCGAACGAGGACGAACGAGACAGGGGCGCGGAGTGTGTCGATATTACGAGCCGCAAGCATCTAACGTCGCTTTCTCCCTCCGCCACGCGCGCTGGCCCTTAGGTTGGAGCTCGTGCGCATGCAGGGCTGCCAGGTGCACTGCGGCTGGCTTCGCTTGTCTAACGGGGCTGTCGGCGTTTCGTTTGGTTAGCGACGCCTGCAATGCACAGTGGTGTGCATAGTACTCGAGCACTGGTAGTTTCTGTGGGAATAAGTAACGAATGCTGCATTGCTATAACTGCAGACATAGGCGGAGAGTTTCCATTTTCCCGGAGGGGGCGAGGGCCCGACTTGCTCTATCTCCACACAAACACACACACACACACACACACACACACACACACACACACACACACACACACACACACACACACACACACACACACACACACACACACACACACACACACACACACACACACACACACACACACACACACACACACACACACAAAACAAAAAAAGGAGACAGAGTCCGACTTCAATTAACCAATGTAATATAACTTTAGTCTCTTAGTTGCCGGCACCGCGATATCATTATGAAGATCTGTAGTGGTCAGACTCCAGATTATTTTTTTTTCCATTTGCCCAACGACATCAATCCACACCGTTACGCTTGTCTCAAAGAAAGGCTGTATAGGCTGCTACTACCCGACTGCATCGCATAAAATTGATTCCCAAAATGCGTGGGATCTGCGGAAGTTCTTTTAGATGTGAAGCATCTTATGCGAAGCTTAATCCGGTGGTGGTGGTGTGCGTCGTGACCACCCCTTACTGCGCATGCGCAAACCCTATAAAAAAAAAACCTCCTCTCTCTCCTCTAGGCAACCCTCCACGCGTCAGCCACACCCTCTGCGCATGCGCCTCACCTCCTCTCTCCCCTCCTACGCTCCCCCTCTCTCCTCTAGACATCCCTGCCCGCGGCGTCCACACTCCCACTGCGCATGCGCGTCCCCCCTCTCTCTCCTCTAAACATCCCTGCTGCGGCGTCCACACTCCCACTGCGCATGCGCGTCCCCCCTCTCTCTCCTACGCTCCCCCCCCTCTCTCGCCTCGCGACGCCGACGCCGACGCAGGCAGCGTCTGCTAGCGAGTTTCTTGGTTGAAAAAACCGACTGCTCGCGCTGCACAACCGTTCACTGGCCACCCCGTATATATGGCAATGGATCTTGACCTCCAAGGTGGTGCCGGTGGGAGATTTCTCCTGTGCGTTGTTGAAAAATAAAAATTCACAGCGTGCGCGTTAACTAAAAAGCGGAGTGCGGGTCTCTGTGTGCAGTCGGAGTCTCCCTGTCTCTCATTGCCCATTAGCAGCGATTGGCATGTTCCAGTAGGAAACACCGCTCCATCACTGCGTGCTTTGCGCCTCCCCAGTTTTCTCTCCTGCGCAACGCTGCGATGAGCGCCAGCGTCAACGCCGCCGCCAGTGTAAGCGTTAGCGCCCGCTGCTTCGCATCTACACATGGTTCCCTTTAGCGGGAGATGGTGTAATTTTTTTATTGACATGGTTTACTTTGTTCAAACATGCACTCCATATGAAAGAGTAGGCTAATGCTCCCACAGGAAGCTTTAATTATGCCAGTAAATTAAATTTAAAGTTGTCAAAAATAATTATCAGAAGGTAGCAAATACCATTTGCTACCTTATGGTACCACTACACCTTGTTCGAAGCTGGGGCTACGAATTTTTCCGCCAAAGGTTGTTTTCTGGATGAGTACTTGAGTTGCTCTTCGGTCACCGACTTTGCTGATAAGTCAAAAATGCGTAGCGTCTTTTCATGGCACTTTTTGTAGGCTATAGCATGTCGAAGGGTACCCGGTTGTATACACCCAATTGCCCTCTTCTTATTGGCGAGCAAGTATGAGCGAGAGCATTCATTTACTGACTCCATCGGGATTGCTTTGTATTCTCAGTAGCATTTTTTGTGTTCTGTAAAGCGATCGCTACCCGGTTCAAGACTTTTTACTTCTCATAGCTTGGTTCATCATCACAACATAATCTGCACATACAAATCTGTTTCAGGGGCATTTTCTACTGAATGTGTGACTTGTCACTCATCCACGATCAGAATTTTAAAAACCTGGAATGAAAAAAGGGAACACTTGGATGACGCTTGAGCTTCGCCTTCAAAAGTAGAACGCGATAGCGTAATCGGGCCCCGACGATTTTATGATGATTTCATGCTCACAACCAACCACGCTGACGCCGTCACCAGATTTCCTGCGAAACGAGCTCTTTAACGCTATCGCGTTAAAAGAAGCGGGCATAAACAGTCCCGGTAAAATATGCCAGACAGGACGGCCTGTTGTCAATGAATGAGGGCCGAAGCCAAGCTCTTAAAGAATATTCCGGGCCGGCGCCAGAGGGGGGGCTCGGCCCCCCATGAAGCAGTCCGGTGGGGGCCCGAGCCCCCCCAGCCTCCCCGTACTCTCCGCCTATGACTGCAGATATCCAAACTTTAAACATAGTTGGCGTTGCCCCAACATGAAACGTGCATCCGTTCTTTAAGAGTGCAGTTCTTAGGCACCCGCTCCTGCGTTGAGCGGCGTCGGCGTCGTCGTAACCGACAGAGCGGACGAGGACGAAAGAGAGCGAACGCGGAGTGCAGCGGAGGATGAAAGACGGTGATAGAGAGTGGAGTGCGAGGAGTAGGGAAGGACAGTGACGAGATGATAGGTTTTACGGCGGTACCTCGCGGCGCCATAGTTGTGCGCGTCGTCGTGCGGTCGCCGATGACGTCATCACTAAGGCATGCGGCGAAGACGTGCACCAATACCGTGTATGGAAATAAAGCGCTGCATGAACGGAGGCATGTCTGCGGAGGCTGTTGTGGAAAGCGCCCACGCGCTGCTTTTCGCGGTCTCCCGGTTATCAAGGCAGACGTGCTACACTCCGTCTGCGGCGGTTGATGTGGAATGGGCTGCACGAAACTGTCCGCGCCAGTCACGCTATTCACGGCGTGGTATGCAACTGTAGATACATGTCTCTCTCACATAGATGGCCTCTACTTATCGCAAAATCTAAACGCCTAAACTGCTGCGCTCAGAATTCGCATGAGACAGTATCGTAATCGTCGGTGACCTTTTTTTTTTACTCACGCGAACGCCGCAAGGACGAAATGATCGCGCATATCACGCGCCCACGTGACATTTTCTGTACCTCACAGCACGACCTTGACACATAAAAAGCTAAGGTTTTCGCCTTAAATCTCTGCTTGCAATATCGTCATGTCTATAGTCTACCATTGCGCATATGCGACGGCACTGAATCATCGCCGACTTTATAGTTGTTTCCACTGATCAACTGCCGTGTTTTAACGACAGAATTCAATACTGCACGGCTGTTAATGAGTGTATTTATTCCAAGTGCTTCGGTTTCCTTAACGCGCCCCTACTTTGATAGTGGAATACAGTGGCGCTTCTTCTCATTTAGAGATGGCGCCGCAGATTACGACGGAAAATTAAACAGGGAGAAACAGTCAATCGCTATGGCCACTATGAGAAGAAAGTTCATTCATAACTCACCATTAGCTCTAAACTGAACAGGCGCATCAGCACAAGGGTATCATCGAAAGTAAACGCTAAAGCGACGCCATTGTCGTGTTCGCGTAGGAACGATAGTGCGCGCACCTGTGCACCCATCGGATGGCAAGCGCCTGGTCGAGCAGGCCGACGTTGCCGGGCGCCTCGGGCACGAGCATGTTGAGGAAACCGAAGGCGCCCACTCTGTACGCTGGTACGACCACGACGGCGTCCCATAGTGCCGCTGCGTGTAGGCCCCCGTAGAAGGCGTATGTACCCCCGCCGCCAAACTGGAAGTGGCCTCCGTGGAACACCACCACCACGGGTCGGGTTCGGCAACTGCCACAACGGCTGGTTTTGGCTGCGCAGACGGACCATCGAATTGATACCTACCTACCTACCTACCTACCTACCTACCTACCTACCTACCTACCTACCTACCTACCTACCTACCTACCTACTTACCCACCTACCTACCCACCCACCCATTCACCTACCTACCTATCTATCTATCTATCTATCTATCTATCTATCTATCTATCTATCTATCTATCTATCTATGTATGTATGTATGTATGTATGTATGTATGTATGTATGTATGTATGTATGTATGTATGTATGTATGTATGTATGTATGCATGCATGCATGCATGCATGCATGTATGTATGTATGTATGTATGTATGTATGTATGTATGTATGTATGTATGTATGTATGTATGTATGTATGTATGTATGTATGTAACCAGCACACCTCCGAGGCCCGCGACGGGTTTTTCGCGTAGTTCATAGACCGAAACCGTGAGTTATACAAGCTCCGCTTAATATAGACCCGATTTAGAGCGCTATGTGCTTTACCATGGGAAAGCGGTCAGCCGTCTCAAAACTGACATGGCGAGGATAGCAAATACGCATGTACACAGGGAAAGTTTATTAGGTACCGGTTACTACGTGAGTAGAACACGTGACGTGCTTATGTAACCGTGTTTAGCAAACATGGTGAACGATTCAGAGCCGTTTGAAATAAGGTGCTATGGGAGAGCTGTATGTAGTTCATTACGCAGACATAGGCACCGTACAGACGAGTATTTCAGTGCGACAGAAGAGCCAGAACGCAAAGTCTAGCGGATAAAAAAAGCAATAATGAGACGGGGTCGGTCAAAATGGAACACGCGTAACATACGATATGTGAGACACAAAAAAAGGTTTAACAATAGACTAATATCAATCATAATTTTGACACAACAATATGAAACTCCTACAAACACAAACCCTTTATACTAGACTGAGACTTCAACGTAGACATTATAGACTTTAGGACCTAGCTTTGTCGTCGACTCTTTATGACACCTTATGTCACTCAATTTACATTATATGGGACAACGCTCGGGCAACGTACGGCACGGCCACTCGATAAAAAAATGTGCGGCCCGTAGTGTTGCTTTACAACACACGGGCGCAAGCGTGAACGCTTTTAAGGCAAAAGCCTTTAATGTCTCATGCTCACGTCCGTCCGTCCATCCATCCGTGTCCGTCCGTCCATCCGTCCGTCCGTCCGAGCCGCGGCACGGTGCCAGGTGGCCGCCGGGGCGCGCAAACGGACGCCGGTCGCGTCGGACTCTACAGCGCTCGCACTTTGCTTGCGTAGCGTCGCTGGGCCCAGCGTTTCCTATCATGCAAGGAGGAAGACGCGCACATCGCGTTCCATTCTGACCGACCGCGTCTCAATCGACACAGGCGTTCGCGCGTGAGTTCACTCATGAGTGAGTTCGCCGACCTTTATCCTCTTGAGACCCAGCAATAGGAAATTTGTCCAATATATTGGACAATGGAACAACGCGCGCAACGCCTTTCAAAGCGCTTGCCTCCTCTTATGAAGCACTTTCCTGGCTTCTACTGGGACCCGTACTGCCATTTAGCGAATATGGTCCTAGTCGCAGCGTTTGTCGCCGTTGCAGGAGCGTTGGAAATGGCGCGATCGAGCACGAGCGACTTTTACGGCTGTCGCCTAGGAAGGGGGTCAGTTTTCATACAAAATCTTGAATGTGTTAGCGCGTACTTGAGTACTAATTTATGTTTCTAAGAATTCAAATAACATGAAAAAACACATATTTGGGTACCTCGTAGCCTCTGTTTCCAAAACAGCCCCCCTAGAGTCCTAATGTTCAATATATTGGACAACGTGCTGTGGCCAAGTAACATAATATAAAAAAAAACTACGTGACACTTTTCACCTTTGCACTCAGAAGAAGCATTTTTGGAAGTTTATGAAAAATCCATGACTTCGAATTTACTCTGGGTCTCAGGAGGATATGGGTATGGAGCGCCTGGAAAAATTCACGAGCCCCAGGAAGCGGCGTAACTGGCGCAGTGCTGTAGGCTAAGGATAACCATTCATGGTTTTAATGTGGGACCGGAAAGGGCGATATGTGATGGCACAAAAACTCGAGCTCGGATGCGCCGAAAATACACTTGGAAGCGTTCACAACGAGGCCGTCCTGCTGTAGACATGGGCGCAGAGCGCGTATATGTTGCTCATGGTCTTCAGGCGTGTGGCTGGCAATGAGGACATCATCAAGGTACGTAAACACACTAGGAAGGCCCCGTGTGACCTCAGAGATGAACCGCTGGAATGTTTGAGCGGAGTTGCGGAATCGAAAAGGCATTCGCACGTACTCTAACAAACAAAAGGGCATCGTGATGGCGGTCTTATGTCGGCGCGTGACGGGAATTTGGTGGTACGCCTTAACAAGGTCCACTTTGCTGAAAATGGTGCAGCCGTCGATGTGTGATGTAAAACCCTGAATGTGATGTAGGGGATAGCTGTCGGGGACAGTCCTGGCGTTCAACGCTCGATAGTCTCCTCAAGGACACCTGTCACCGGGATCGCGTTTGGCACTAAGTGCTGCGGAGAAGCCCAAGCGCTAGACGACATGCGTATATTGCCAAAGCCGTAGCACGTGCTCAAACTCCCGTTTGGCGACAGCTAGATAGTCCCCAAACAGGCGGCGTGGTCGAGCGCCCGCCGGTGGACCACGTGTGGTGTGTCACGGTATGTTTAGGCGGCTGAGTGAAGTTACACAATGTTGTTAACTCCGGAAAACTCAGCTACATTTTTTCGAACGGTGAGGAAGGTATCAGCATGCTGATGCCCATAGGAGCAAGGTTAGATAGGACTCCATAGATAGAGAGACGAGTGCGACCCTCTATAAGGCGGTGGCACCACACGCTGACGTCCAGGTCGAAGTGTGAAAGGAAGTCCGAGCCGATGATCGATTGAACTACGTCTGCGATTTCTAAAACCTATCGGAAAATGCGCGAAGGTCGAAGTCGAAGGTGAGAGGTCGGGGTCCGTGCGTCGCTATAGACGAGGTGTTGGTAGCACGAAGCGACTGCCCAGGTGACTCGGAACGACCAGCCCTAGTCGGGGGCACAACGGTAATTTCTGCACCCGTATGTATGAGGAACCTGGCGCCGGATAGCTGGTCGGTTACCATGAAGAGGCGGCTGGGACGAGAAGCGATATCACACGCCGCCGCCAGTGATCTCGGCGGGCGTTTCCCCGGCCACGAACAGGGAGGTGTGCACTTTGTGGCTCGATGTCGGAAACACCGATGGTGCCAGCAGAGAAGTGGAGGGCTCTAACGGGTCTCTTGGAGGGTTCAGGTGTGCGGCAACTGAGGCGGCGTGCTCGTCGAGGAGGGCCTCGAGGCGCGAAATCGCCGCGTCTGCAGGCGGTGAGGGAACTGTGATGAATGGGGAGGTCACTTCATGGACCTGATCGGCAAGCTCCTCCAGGCGGTCGAGGTATACGTCGCCGGCCGCGCGAGAACGAGACAGATGGGCTGGAAAACGCGTTGGAGGAAGAGCTCGAGAGGCGACGCTGAGTGATGAGATCAGAACGGTTAATCGGGCAAGTTGGTGTGCTTCCATTTTGAACCAGTAAAAAGCGCGACAGAAAACGAGGACAAGATTAGGAACGACAGACTACAGTGCAGCGCTGTAGTTTGTCGTTCCTCTTCTCATCCTCGTTTTCTGTCCCGCTTTTTATTGGTTCAAGTTTGAGTGAGTAGAGGCGGCGTGCTCCCAAAGAAGCTGTCGCGTTCGACTTGGGAGGGTTTCCTGTCACTCCTCTGCGAGGAGCTGCTGGAGGCGAGCGTGTTTCGACTACATAATCCCTCCAGCACCTTGCTCTTAGAGGTGCACTAAAGGGAAACAATGACTTGGTTTAGATTGATAAATTGTACTCTGAGAACTCTAATGTCGCAAGTTTCACCATGATAAGTTCATTATTAGACGCGAAAATCGAGGTTGAAGTTTCATTTTCAAGTTTCGCGCCGAAATCTCCGCATGTGACGTCACGAATTTCAAAATGTTTCTTTCGTATTTTCGCGACATTGGCTCGATGCAGTATTCTGAAACTTCGTACGTTAGGTCTATGGCCCCTACAGATGATAATGTACTTCATTTTTACCGATTAGGAACGACGCAGGACCTAGTAGACGCCGTCAAAATCTTCTACATCACGGTGTTTGGTTCGGGAATCTCAAGGTGGCGTCTCCAGCCGCATCTTCTTTTCGCGCGTTGGCTCGCTTACCAAGCGTCGTCTCGCGGTAAGAGTGGCGTTTTCGGGATTGGGGAATTGCACTTTACTAATACGCAAAAAATCGTTTTAAATGCGAATGCATTTCATAGTCGGGCTATGTCAGGCATCCGGCGTTGTCCGGCGTTGTCCGGCGTTGTCCAGCGTTGTCCGCGGAGGAGGAGGAGGAGGATAGGTTGAGGAGGTAAGCGCCGGCCGGTGTTAGATGTGAAGCATCTTATGGCGAAGCTTAATCCGGTGGTGGTGGTGGGCGGCGTGACCACCCTTACTGCGCATGCGCAAACCCTTTAAAAAATAAAAATAAAAACCTCCTCTCTCTCCTCTAGGCATCCCTCCCCGCGGCAACCACACCCTCACTGCGCATGCGCCTCCCCTCCTCTCTCCCCTGCTACGCTCCCCCCCTCTCTCCTCTAGGCATCACTGCCCGCGGGGTCCACACTCCCATTGCGCATGCGCGTCCCACCTCTCTCTCCTCTCCTACGCTCCCCCCCTCTCTTCTCTAGGCATCTCTGCCCGCTGCGTCCACACTCCCACTGCGCATGCGCGCCCCCCTCTCTTTCCTCTCCTACGCCCCCCCCTCTCTCGCCTCGCGACGCCGACACAGGCAGCGTCTGCTACCGAGTTTCTTGGTTGAAAAAACCGACTGATCGCGCTGCACAACCGTTCACTGGCCACCCCGTATATATGGCAATGGATCTTGACCTCCAAGGTGGTGCCGGTGGGAGATTTCTCCTGTGCGTTGTTGAAGAACAAAAATGCGCAGCGTGCGCGTTAACTAAAAGCTGACTGCGAGTCTCTGTGTCCAGTCGGAGTCTTCTGTGTCTCATAGCACATTAGCAGCGATTGGCATGTTTCAGTAGGAAACACCGCTCCATCGCTGCGTGCTTTACGCATCCCCAGTTTTAAATGCGAATGCATTTCAAGTGCGTGAGGGCGCTCGCATCGCGGGAGCTCGGCGGAGCTATATATGAAAAAAAAAGGAAAAAAGAAAAAAAAAGGGAAAAAAGAACAAAAAAAAAAGAAATAAAAAAAGAAGAAAAAAAAAACAAAACAAAAGCAAAAAAAAAAAAAAACAGGCGCTTCGCCGTGCTCCCGACCGGGCTGCAGAAATTAGGCGCCTTTTCCTTCTTTGAACCACAACCACCATATATAAATGGAGTGAAGCGCGCGCGAAATGCATTCGCATTTCCTCACGATTCCCTTCGGGGAGGTGGGGGGCATTTTTTTCTCTTTAGTGTCCCCTTAAGGTGCTGATATGGCGTATTGTCCGACGGGTTGGGGAGGATGTCGGGGAGCTCGCTTGCAACATCAGGAGGAAGGATTGAGCCGATATTGCAGCAGCGTGTCGCTTCCTAGATAGTGCGGTACAGGGGCAATTTCGCCTCGACCTGGTGAATTCGAACTTGCGGGTTCAGAGGGCAGAAGGATGGAAGGCGCAGTTGCACCATCGAGACGTACTGTAGACGTGAGGCTTGTTGAGAACTTGAGGGTGCGTTCGGATCAGTTATTGTCGTAGTCCTAGGTCACCACATGTAGGCTTCTGCTACAGGAGCTAAGGAAAGAGACGGTTGAGGCATAATCGACGCCAGCAGGGTTACGTGCCACAGGCAAACGCCTCTTTATTCTCTTCTCTTGCAGTTGCGCGCAATCGGGTTTGCTCGCCACGCAAAGGAGGGCGCTACAGTCTGAAATAATTTGAACAGAATTAAGGAAGAAATAATCGCAATAATTTACCTAAAATTGCGAAAAACACTGCTGAAACATCCCGCTGATACCCGCGCACCGCGAGCAGGGGTTGCTAGGTTTGGCTATATATAGCCAAATTGGGCTAGAGAAAAAAAATTTAGGCGTCGACTTGGGTGAGTTGGCTGCGTGGCTATATTTGGGCTACTGAAAATCTGCGACTTGGCTTTGTTTGGGCTATAAACGGCGCCCTCATGATCAAAGCTCCAGAGATCACTCTCGTCGAGCAGAAACAAATCTCTAAAAGCGCATTCACACTTGGCTTTGAAGGGGCGAAAGCGGCAAAGTTCACCAGAAATCTGCGCGCTTCGTTCGATGGTGCTCGTAGCCGGCGGAAAAGCGGGCTACGAGCACCATCGGTCTGTGACCATTTTTTTTCGCCACGGCGACAGCTGAACGTCTTTCTGCATCTCCGAAAGCCCTACTTCGGCTGTTCGAATGGTACTAGCATGTGAACTATGAAGCACGTGATGTCGGGCCGTAATTTCAGATTGGCGGCCCAGGAGTTGAATTTGCAAAGGCACAAGACGCGCCTTCGTGAATCGGAACCTTCTAGAATTTCGCCGATAACGTGGTGGTTAATCTCGTTTTTAATCAGACTGCAGGTGCAACGCGACAAGTGGCGTATGCTGTACACAAGACCGAGTGAGTGCGCTACAAAGAACGATGAGCCATGCAGCCTGCCACGGTCACGAACAAAAAGTTCACGTACACCCCGTATCGGATTTCAAAGAGAGTGCTCACCGTTCGTGCTTTGTGTGAGATCCACCTTGCCTGGAGCAAGTTTGCCCGGAAACGTTTAATTATTTATCTACCACTTTACAACACCGCGGTGGGCTGCTGGTTATGGTACTCGACTGCAGGCCCGAAGGTCACAGGAACGAATACCAGCCGCGGCGGCTGCGTTTATGTGAAGGTTAAGTGCTGTAGAGGCCCGTGTGTTTAGATTAGGCGCCCGTAAAAATCCCTAGGTGGTCCTAATTTGTGGAGACCTCTACTACGGCGTCTCTTATAAGCATGTCGTCAATTTGGGGTTTAAAACCTGGACAGTACTTATTATTGACGAGGTTATAATTATACACGTTCAAGTTGGTTTTTTTTTCAGGCGAGAGCCTCAAATGCCTCATCAAACGTGAAAATTGACCATCGGCGGCGTCGGCGTCAACACGATTAAAGTCATCATCACGTGACGGCGTGAACACGTGACGTTACAGATCGCGAAAATTTATGCCATCACCATGACTTCACTATGACGTCACATAACGTGTGACATAACGTCACATAACGTCACATCACGTCATCACATGACATCATCTCTTGGTCAAAGGTGAGTTTATTACGGAGGCGGGGCAAAATCAGATGTAGTGCAAAACTCTCGTAATGTCTAGTGGAAGACCACGTAAGGTGCAGAAATATGTCGAGGTGGCTGCGGAGGCTGAGGACAAAAAGAATATGATGACGGCATTTCGCCTTCGAGTGTTCTTAGGTGCATTCATAAGAGACCCCGTGCGTTTTTTTTTTTTTTGCTTTTTCTTTATTTGGCAGCGTGAAACTGAATCCGACGCATCTGCATTCGACTCGGCCGGCGGTAAAGGTTGGCGGCTCTGGTCACAAAATTTGTCTAGGAAAGCACAAAAATAAACCGTGCCCCTGGTTTGCTTCACGCGTAAAATACCACAGAGTTGCTGACTGATTCGAAAGGAGACCTCACATTGGAAGGTCATTTTCTAAAAGCAACGAACTGATGAGACGCAGCTCTCAGAATTTCGCTCTCTTTTCTGCCTTCTGCATTCTTGAACACAACCTCTTTCCTGCACTAACAACGGGTTGTCCAAATAAAACAGCACATAAGAATGGCTATATTTGGCTACAAATCGATTTGTCTTTGGCTACATTTGGGCTACACTTGCTCTCATTTCTGGCTACGCCGCCCCTTCCGACCTGGCAACACTGCTCAGTATGTCGACGGCGCCTACCCCTGTCTACAAACATGGAATAGGTCTACACTCGGCAGTGGGGCTTGCCCAATTCCCGTGCCACATACCCGCCCGAGTTTCCGCGAACACCTCGCGCTAGATTGGCAAGCTTTTAAATCACACCAAAAAATGGCTATCGTATCTTACAAGTGCGACATACGAGCCGTACGAAGTTGCATATTCTAGGCTTGAGTGATTCTAGGCCGTGTCACTTGGGCTCACGTAACACACATTTCGGCTGGAGCACGTGTATACATTTTGCTATTGATTTATTTATTAATTAATCAATTAATTAATCAACCGATCGAACGGTGGATTCATTGATTTATTCATTGTTATCACAATTAGTGCTTCTTCAGGTTGACCCTGCCCCTTGTTTATTGAGCCATTCGTAGCCGCCATGAATTTAAATGTACGAAACATGTGACACTATTACAAGTATTTCCGGTATTTTGCAGTCGTTTGGTTAAAGGATAAAATGGAAACGTAGTTTCTATTTCACAGTACTTCTTTATCGTGCCGGTTATGAGTAAAGCTATTTCGACAGGCAGCAGAACTCTGCAGCATAGCCAGATCGTGTACGGAGCCTTTTCGAGATGGCTTTAGCTAGGCGTACCCACGTTTACTGGCTCCATCTGCAGTACGCGTCGATGCCGTACGTTCCTGTGCGTGAACAGCTAACCGCTGTCCCGTAGTACACAGCACGGTGTTAGAAGTACAGGTGGAACGACGGAACGCATCCGCCGTGCGCTCGCTGCGTCGAACTTCGGTACCTCCGCTCCATCGCGCCACCAGAGGGCAGGAGGGGTCACGTGGCCGAGACGGCCGAGAGGCGGGCGAGCAGGCCCCCCATTGCGCCTTTGTGGCGAGCGGACGCCAACGCAGTTGTGGCCACGTTGCGCTCTTGTTATCAATCTTTTTGTGCGATGACAGGCTACGCTATTCGTGTGAGCAAGCCGTGAAATGGGCAAGAAGCATTTTGTGCCACGGTGCAAATCTGGCGACAAGACCTGCGCTGAAAAAGCGACGCTCTTTGCTGCACCCCGAGAAGCGGACCGCGTGAAGGTATGGCGCAATGCGATTCCGCGCAAGGACCGCGTGCTGCAGTCGACTGACTATGTCTGCGAGAAGCACGAGCCGAGGTACGTAACGAAGACGTGGGAAGCTGTATACAAAGGCCACGTTCTTGTGAGGACACCACGAAGGCGGCTTCAGCTAGAGACGCCGCGCCGATGAAGTTTTCCGTCTGCCGTGCTCACTGAGAAAAAAGAAGGAATGCGCCTGCGGATTGTTCATACCCTCCTGACATCAAACGGCGCCATGTGAGACGGGAAATTCAACCAGATTTCAAGAACTTACGCTAACCGAGACCTCGCAGGCGTGCGACGTCGTCAGCGAGATGGATAAAAGAATCTGTATGGGATCTGACGCCACAGAATTTGACACAAAGCCAGTCGCGGTTTCAGCCACAAGTTTGATCGAGGAAGTTTTTGAGCGTGGTAATAGCGTGCCTTTCCCAACAAGAGCGTGGGCTTTCCACAGAGTTGACGTTGAAGGCTTGAGAACAGTCATGTTTTGTGAAGTTTTCATGACTAGAACGGCAGCTACACAGCCGGATGGTTCCACTACTGGCGCGAGCTAAAGCTATTATGCTGCTGCTCCTAGCCACGTCGTCATGAAAACAGTGGCGAGTGCGTCGGCATTTATACGTGTGGCGTCGAATATTCCAGCCTTATCACTGGTTGTCGCGCAAGCTCTGGAATAAGCTCGAGTGTTCGCGTCTTGCGTGCAATCTTAACAAAACGATCTACAATAATCGGGAAGCTTCTCGAACAAAGAGGCACGGTTTGCGCTGAGCATTGCTGACAGTATTTGTCGGCGAAAACCGAATACAGCAACTGTGAAAATTAGAAACGCGCGTGGCAATATTTTAACACGACTTCACTGCAATACGCTAAAATTTCACATGTCCACACATGTCGCATTCGGCATTTCACATTTCGCATTCGGCACGATTTCACATATCCGAATGCGATAGTATCCGCCTATCGCGAACCATCGAGGTGGTGAATTGAACATATTCCACAGATATCTACGGCTGTGTGGTCAGTATCTAGGATTTGTTCGTCTCTTTTGTTTATTTATTTATTTTTATGCTCGTTATAGAGCGAATGCAGGCTTTTAAATGCGAAGCATTTCTTTGCGTACTGTAAGCACTTTTGCGTTTCTATCTAACTATCTATCTATCTATCTATCTATCTAGCCGCCTACGTCTGGGTGCTCTCGTGATGGCCTCCTTAACTTGGAGTGGACCAAAATTTGTATGGGAGGGTAAGAGGTATTGACGAATATGTCTGGCTGGTCATGACATGAATAACGTGAAAATCCGGTCGCGTACATCGTCAAACTCATTTCTCCAGACACGTGTGGCTCATACCCGTATACCACGGGCCGCGGAATGCGGGTATGCGCCACAGGACTTGGACCATTTATATCTACCCAGGAACGGCGAGAACAGGCATTGGTAATTTAAATGTCAGAGCGTTAAGAGAAACTGACATCGGTGGTGTTGACGCGCGGAATACAAAGAATAGAAATCAGAGTCCCAGCAGGAATCGAACCCAAGCATTCTGCGTGGCAATCAAGCATTCTACCACAGAGCTACGTCAGGTCTCGAAACTGCTTTGGAAGAACACCCTGTGCAGGCGTAATATTGGTGAAATGTATATTGCGGTTGCAGTGCTGGCTATCTAACTTTATAAACATTACATACGCACTCCTATGACGAAGGAGTCATGTCTGGTTAATATCAGTTGCATACTTAAGCTTCATCCACTGTAGTTGGTTTACGTAGCACTAGCGAGGGCTACCATCCTTGCAAGCACAAGCTCTACATATCAGCTTACGGCTTCTGGTGTTGGCAATACCCATGTTTCTGTTGGCATCGTTACACAACTGTAAACTGGTTATATGAAACATATGCGACTGTTCAACATGTCTGTGCGTGCAACATTTGTACATATCTTTAGCGCCCTTTCATAACGTTTCGCTCAATAAAAAAAAAAACCCTGTCACTTTAACTCCGGATGCTTCGCATAACATCGATTCCCATGGTATTTGGTATCTGCCTAATTTTTTTTTATTTATTTCGAGCGGCGTTCGCGGCCCCGAAGCGACCATCCATTCCTCGCATCGGCCACGGGTACTGGGGCGCCATCTCGCGCCCTCTCCACAAAACGAGGACCGAAGTTCTTCGTTTCTGGGGGTGCCGTCGGTCCACCTATAATACTTCTAACACCGTGGTACACAGCATTCAGTGAACTTCCCTGTGTGCACACATGTTGAGCTTCCAGGGTCTTGAAAAAGGAACTGGCGCTGCTTGCACCAGTGGCGCAAGGCTGCAACCAACA
>JALIZH010030022.1:0-13332 GCA_030522465.1 Rhipicephalus appendiculatus
ATTTAAATGAGTCGCCATTCATGAATTCTCAAATGGTATAGCCTAGTGATGCCTATTGATCAGTATGGTGTCGTATGTCATTTAGGAAGAAAAATCCCCACCATTCAACGGATGTTGTACGTGTGCGTGCTCTGCTGCGCCATGGGGGCATCTACCTCGACGCGGACGTGTTCGTGGTGCAGCCCCTCCGTCGGTTCCTGCGCTACGAGGCAACTGTGAGCTGCCCAGAGGGCTACACTTTCGGCAACATGATCATGATCTCTCACAAGAACTCCCGCATCCTCCGCCTCTTCATGGACACGTACCGCGAGTAAGTGGCGCTCTGCTCTTGTGCATGCCAAATGTTTCATTCGCCCACTGAACAGTGCACAACGCGACATCTCGAGAACTCAGGGAAAGAAAATGTTGGCGCAACTCTTTAGTATTATTTTCTGCCATCATTACTTAGCGAATGCATCTGCGCCGTGTGAAAAGTACATTGAATAACGTCTTCAGTAGCTGCCGTGACATATCGTGTCGTCTGTGTGGCATCCCTTTTACTTTAAACTATCTTCAAGTGTATTCCAACACGCCCTGCAACATATCTCCGTGCACTTTCGAGAGGCCGGATTATCGTGTCGCCGCACGATGATCCGGCCACAACAAAACGAAATCAATTGAAGGTGTCTAAAGATTAATTTCATTAAAGAACTGGAAGGGTACACAGTGATGAAATACGAAAAATGTCTAGAAAAGCACCAAAATTCATGTCATGCGCCAAAGTTGGAGGTAGATATTCCATTTGCTGTTTGCCCAGCAGAAGCTTTTCTCAAAATAACAGATAACTTAGCTAGTTGGTAAGCATTCAATCTAGCACATGCTCAAAAGAGCATGTGCTAGGAACAGCATGTGCCAGGAACAGCTTGGCCGCATAAGCAATGTAGTTCAGTTACTCGAAAAGAAGGTAGATGAACTAAAAAACTACAGCCGATGATCTAACCTAATAATTTACGGGAAAACTGAAACAAACGGTCGAAATTCAGAAACTTTAGAAATGACCATAAAGAAGGACATTTTTCAGAGCGTTCATGAACAAGAGAATATACCTATGGATCGAATTCATAGATTATGCGAACCGGCATCTAAAAAAGCCGCCGGTTATCGTGAGGCTTTTGAACTCGTTGGATAAATCCGTTATTATAAGAAGGTGATATAAATTAAAGAACACTAACATATCGATCGGGGAAGATTTTCACACTTGCCCGCACTGAAACTGTCGGAATGTGTGAAGAGAAACCGGGAAAAACGCGAGAAAGTTACCTTCTCCTTCGACAAGATGTACACTCTAAGCCGAAATTTGTCAAAGTTGGACTAACTGCAGTCGTTAAACCAACGGACAAAGGGTTCGTCCAACAGGGAGTAAATGCGTGACAGTGCGTGTCGTGCGCAAACGCCCGGCAATGAAGGGACCAACGGGGAGGGTAACTGCTCGCCGAGCGCCTGCTGCCGCGCTGCACTGCTCGGCCCTGTCAGCTATCACGAAAACGAGTTATATGGATTGTACGTCAAACTGAAAGCGAAGCACCATTAAACGAATCGAAACTGTTATGAGAGGCAAGCTCAACTCCCGCCGGCGCACACAGCGAGCGAACGAACTCCCCCGCGTTTATTCCCTGTCGAGCGGCCGGCACGGACGCGTTCAAAAAAGTGTAAGCCTCCGAGCCCGGATACCACGGATAACTCGTTTCAATATGCCCAATTAGGAAGAAAACGAAGAACACTGATAGCGCTAACAAAAGTAAGCTGTCCGTCAGCGGTCGTGTTCCCGCAAAGTCCCTGGCTACAACTTCGAAGCGATATAGGAAGTAGGGGTTCGCTACGTTGTCGTCACCAAGCCGGCCGGCGGCCTGTGACAGTGCGTTGCCGGCGCAGGTGAAAGAAACGTCACATATAATTTGTTCCACAGGAAATAATGCCTTCTCGATTAAAGTGTAGTTAAAACTGTGTGTTTCTCTCCATGCGACAATCGTTGTGAAACATCTAGCGTGAAGGTGAGCGCGGATAAGAATCATCGTGTGGTCGATGCACAGCGAGCGATTTACGAGCACGGTGAAAGAACCATGCCTGCGAGTGGTCTCTGCCTTAAATATACATATATCAACATCACTCAGTAATACGCCGCGGACAGTTGTCACCTACCTATTTATTTATTTCTTTATTTATTCAAAGTACCTGCAGCACCCGAGGGCATTATTTCAGGGGAGAATACACAGGGTACCATATGCTTACATAAAGAGGATAACTATGAATACAATATTAACGCAAAAACAGAGAATATTTAGCTATGAGTATAACAGTGTCTGAACGATGTTTCAGTGCGACAGTCAACAATATCCTGTGGAAGCTGATTCCACTGGGAGATTGTGCGTAGAAAAAACGAGTGTTGATTGACATTTGTTCTGCAAAACCTTTCTCTTATTTTTAGAGAGTGGTCAGTTCTGTGAGATAAGAAATGGGGAAGTAAAATGTAAGACATTTTATCTATTTTAACCATGCCATGAAAAATTTGAAAAGCATTTCTAATCTAATGTTTTTTTCTACGTCTACTTAGTGATTTCCACCCCAAACGTAAAAAAATGGCCGAAACGTCTAATCATTACGTTTTTATTCTTTGTGGTCGGCGTCTTCGTTGTTTTTATTCTCTTGTTAATAATTCGCTTGACTTCCAGAGTAACCCAAGGCTTATCACTTTTGTGTCATTTGTGTCTAAAATAACGACAATAAAAAGTGCACAGGAGACGCATGTTGTGATCGCCAGTGGTCGTTTAACGTGTAGCCGTGGTCCTCGTAAAGGTCTAGCGAAGTTGTCGGTAAGAAGGCGGCACGGCGGCACTGGCGGGGCGCCTCACTGCTTCGCCGCACTTCCTACATATATATACATATATAATATCTGGGGTTTAACGTCCCAAAACCACCATATGATTATGAGAGACGCCGTAGTGGAGGGCTCCGGAAATTTCGACCACCTGGGGTTCTTTAACGTGCACCCAAATCTGAGCACCCGGGCCTATAGCATTTTTGCCTGCATCGAAAATGCGGCCGCCGTGGCCGGGATTCGATCCCGCGACCTGCGGGTCAGCAGCCAAGCACCATAACCACTAGACCACCACGGGGGGTTGCACTTCCTACATAGATGCCGCTGCTATGTTTATGTTTGCGGCCTCATGCACCAATACCGCTAACGCTGGTTCGGCCGACACACTCGTGTGATAATTTGAATTCGGTGACTGAACGGGCCTTGAAAATTAGGTAGATTCATATTAAAAGATCGGTGGGCGGTGGTTCTACGAATGAGCCCACGTAATTTTGCACGTGCTACGCTTTCAATGTTTATTGTTTTATTACGCTGAACAAAAGTACATAGGCACATTCTTGACCTCCCACTACATGGGAGGTCAAGAGAATGCGCATATATATATATATATATATATATATATATATATATATATATATATATATATATATATATATATATATATATATATATATATATATATATGTATATATATATATATCACGTGCTACGTGACGCCTACTGGCGAAAAAAAGTGTTTCACACTCGCCGTAATGGCAACAGGCGGCGCTGACTGACACTGCCACGTTTAATGAACATATATACCCTATAAAGTGGACGGGGGGGGATGGCAGCCACTGTAGCTCAGTGGTAGAGCATCGGACGCGTTATTCGAAGGTCGCAGGTTCGGATTCCTGCCGGTGGCATGTTACCTTTTCGTCCACTTCTCTTTCTTCACATTTACATTACAATTACTTCTAATAACGTCCCCTATACTTTCCTTGGCATCATTGTCTGTTTGTTCTCATTAATAATGTGTTTAACAAAGCAAACGAGCCCTTAAGTTCACACTCATTTCCTTAGTTCATAACGAGGGTCTCGTTCTGGCAGACTTGTTGCCTTCAGGTGGTATGCGAGGGATTATTAGTCAGCTGCCAGCTCGTAATTAGATCACGTGCTACGTGACGCCTACTGCCAAAAGAGTGTTTCACACTCGCCGTAATGGCAACAGGCGGCGCTGACTGACACTCCCACGTTTAATGAACATATATACCCTATAAAGTGGACGGGGGGGGATGGCAGCCACTGTAGCTCAGTGGTAGAGCATCGGACGCGTTATTCGAAGGTCGCAGGTTCGGATTCCTGCCGGTGGCATGTTACCTTTTCGTCCACTTCTCTTTCTTCACATTTACATTACAATTACTTCTAATAACGTCCCCTATACTTTCCTTGGCATCATTGTCTGTTAGTTCTCATTAATAATGTGTTTAACAAAGCAAACGAGCCCTTAAGTTCACACTCCCTTCCTTTATATATATATATATATATATATATATATATATATATATATATATCCGATGGTTAGTTTTTGCCTCTGTAGGGGGGTTCCATTTGTTCGTGTGTGTTTCGTGGAAGCTGTTCTCAAAGTGGGCGATGTGTATAAAACGACGTCCGCCGCGGTGGTATAGCGGTTAGGGTGCTCGGCTGCTGACCCGAAGGTCGCGGGTTCGATCCCGGCCACGGCGGTCGCATTTCGATGGAGGCGAAATGGTAGAGGCCCGTGTACTGTGCGATGTCAGTGCAGGTTAAAGAACACCAGATGGTCGAAATTTCCGGAGCCCTCCACTACGGCGTCTCTCATAATCATATGGTGGTTTTGGGACGTTAAACCCCAGATATTATTATATGTATAAAACGACTGACTGTGATGAAGATGCGATATCTCTGACGCATCAAGACACATGAAACGGGTATGATGAGTGATTGTTAGAGTATCTTGACCTGTAGTCAAGAAGGCAATCGAGAAAAAAAAAGCGCGTGTGGTCGGTGTTTGCGGCGTTTTACTTTGAATGGATAGTGTGTATATGAAGGGTGTCCTAGCTAACTAACACCAGAGTTTAAAAAAAAAACTTGTGCTCATATTAGTGGTAGTCGTTTGCACATACAACCTGTACTTTTTGGTTACTAAGCGCTGAATAATTTACTTTATTTACCAGCTTGCTTATTCATGATCACATCAGTAAAATATTGACTTTATGTTGTACGTCGCCTCATATAACCCCAGATACCAGCACTTATTTTGCGCTGTAATGTGGCTGGTTGTTTTTTTCCGAGAAAAAAAAATCACAGCATTTCCGCGGAGTGAATGATGATGAGTGGCCGAAGCTCCGGAGGTACATTATCAAAGACGTGATGGTGGTTGGTTGCATGTGGTCAAACGATATACATGTGAGACCATATCGCGATGCCATGTGTTGTATGGCATCGCGATCGTCATCGTCATCAGCGTCATCGTTATGACGCATAGTGGGTACATTCCATGTGGTGTGCCGTGATGGCAGCATCATCGTCATCACACAGGGAGATACTGCTGGTTACGCAGGTGGCTACTACGTACTACAAACTACAAGGGACGCACGACCCACGGCAAACACGTGATGGTGGTTGGTTGCATGTGGTCAAACGATGTGGATGTGAGACCATATCGCGATGCCATGTGTTGTATGGCATCGCGATCGTCATCGTCATCACGGCACACCACATTCCATGTGGTGTGCCGTGATGGCAGCGTCATCGTCAACACGCAGGTGGCTACTACGTACTACAAACTACAAGGGACGCACGACCCACGGCATAAGGAGCTTCGCCCCTAAAACAAAAGCGTGGGAAACACGCGATATATGAAATAGACGCGCGCTCGCGCGCCGCTACTCGAACGCTTCCAAGCGTTCTTTAGTTGATACACGGCTGCGTTAGTTCGTCCTGCGTTGTACAAGGCTTCACGGTCGAAGATGGACGCGCCAGCAGGGTCTTTTGATGCGTGTCCATCAAATAGTGTAAGGCCCTGTACAATGATCTACCAGGCAGATTTCAGCAAAAAATAAATGCTTGATTCTGGTGTTGTTTGAAGCGACGTACATTATAAAGCCAATATTTTACTGATTCGAGCAAGAATATTTAAGACGGCTAATAAAGCTAATTGATTAATTAGCGTTTAGTTATGAAATAAATACAGGTTGTATGTACACACGACCATCACTAATATACAGCAGATAGAATATTCGTAGTACGCATGGTTTGTTTTTAAAATTTTGGTCCAAGTTAGCTGGGACACACTGTGTATGTGTTGTGCACGTGCCCCACATACTGCGTCCTTCCCTGCTACTTAAGTAGGAACTACCACGATATATACCAAAAATGTGAGGGGACGGATCGTCCGGACGGTTCAACTGTTAGTCCCACTGGAAAATTCTACGAGGACCAACAGTTAAACCAACTCGAGTAAGTGCCAGGGGGCAACAGTTAAACCGCTGTAGTTACTCCCGCAGTTGGTCCAAAATTGGTTCAAAATCTGCGGCAGCCCATTTAGTCCTCTAAAGGACCAATGGCATACCCCATTTTAGACCTTTTTGGCTTAGAGTGTACAGTGATGGTGTTGCTTATTTCTGGAATAAAGAAAAAAAAGATGGCTGATCCCTCTGTCAAAGGAATCGGTATAACACGAAAGTGAAATGTGTCTTGACAGAGGTACTCTCGCGTTTATTGTGCATTGTTTCGCCACAAGGGCGATGGAATGAATGCTACAGCAACAAATTATAATGTAGCGCGAAGATTCCCTCTCCCTCTTTATTAGACTCTGCCCTCTCCCCCTCAAACAGGCAAACACGCGAAACCACCTCTTCACCCTGTCGTCCACCCAGTGGTTGGTCCGTTGCCTCGACAATGAAACGCCTCACTCGCCGAACTCCGCGTGCGCATGGCGTGCGTCCCATTTCTAAGGAGCTTCGCTCATAGGTTGTGTTCGCACACGGAAGAACTGCTAGTTTTTGATGCGGCGTCCCGCCCTCTCCCTATGTAGAGAGAAGGCGCGCAGCTTTGCGTAGCCCCGCGCCCTCTCTCCCCATAGGGAGGCGGCGCGGCCCCACGTCAAAAAGCCACGCGCTGACGCGCGGCAATGGGCACGTGTAGTCAGGCCTCTAGGGGTGTGGACGCCGCAGGCAGGGATGCCTAGAGGAGAGAGAGGGGGGGAGCGTGGGAGAGGTGTATGAGGAGAGGGATTGCCATGCGCAGTAAGGGTGGTCAGGACGCACATCACCACCGCATTGAACACCCCCCTAAGCTGCTTCGCATCTAAAAGTTGGATCTAAAAGTTGGATCTAAAAGTTGGACTGAGTGGATCAACCATTCGGCCGGTGAGGCGCAACTGTGGGGACTAACGCTTTCCCGGTAAGGTCTAAATGTGAGAACTAACCCCCGTATTCTGAAACGCTCCTTGACTTGAACTTGACTTGCCACCGCCTTCAATGCCGCACAATTGCGTTTCGAACGCGCTGCCTGGAGGTGGTGGTAAGTCAAGTTAGTCATCTCCCGCAGCCGCAAGTCATCTGCAGTCGTCTCCCGCAGCCTTAATGCGTACCCTTCCTTTCACAATTGACAAAACCCCCCATTGACATTGTCGACTCACAAAAGTACTTAGGTATTGCAATCACGCATGATCTCAACTGGTGCTCTCAAGTGACTAACATCACATCATCTTCAAACAAAACTTTAGGATTTCTCAAACGTAACATTTGCAGTGCTCCTAATCACGTAAAACTACTCGCATACAAAACATTGATTAGGCCCAAACTCTAATATGCATCACCCATTTGGAATCCTCGTCAGATGTACCTCAGCGACGCCATAGAATCCGTTCAGAATCGCGCCGTAAGGTATATTCATTCATCATTTTTATTCGACATCAGTGTTTCGTCATTAAAAGCAAATTCCGGTTTGGACTCGCTAGCACATCGCCGTCGTATCGCGAGCTTATCATTATATCATAAATTCTATAACAGTTCACTTCGCGAAGCACCTTACGTTCTACCTCTTATGCGCATTTCACTGTGCACAGGCCATTCATTTAACGTTGCTCGTCCAAGTGCACGTACTGTCGCTTGCTCGTCACCATTTTTCCATCGCACAGCCAAAGACTGGAACGTCCTTCCCCACCACATCGCTTCCATCGCCACTTCACCTGCTTTCACGGAAGAAATGACAAGATTTTTTCGTGGACAAATTCTGTAATTTTTCTTTGTATAACCACCCCTTATGTAACACCCCTCCGGGGTCTTTAAGGTAAATAAATGAAATGAAATGAAAGGAGCGTTTATGAATTCGGCGTAAATGTTAGTCCATTGAGGTACAACAGCGATGACTAATGGTTGCCCGCTAAGGTTCAAATGTGAGGAATGTTAGTCCATTGAGGTGATCTGTGGGAACTAATGGTTGCCCTATAAGGTGTAAATGGGAGGACTAACTGTTAGTCCCTTGATGTGATCTTTGGGGACTAACTGTTCGACCCGGTGCTGTTAGTCCTTAAAGGAACTAATGGTTGTGGCAGCCCATTAAGTCCCCAAAACACGAACGACACACCCTTTTAACACCCTTTTGCCTTAGAGCGGTGGCTGTGTTCGGCACGGCGGTAATGCAGTCTTGCCTTGAAGTTGCCATACAGATGAACACTGCGAATTACGTCGGGAACTAGTACTCGAGTCGACGACGTGCAAAGAAAGCCTCATTTCATTTCATTTCATTTCATTCATTCATTCATTAATACTGTCAGCCCTGTTGTAGGGCTATTACAGGAGTGGAAGGTACATCGTATTTATGCACTCAATGTACGTACAGAAAAAAAAATACTTTTTAAGAAAACATGGTAAAGTAGGGCATATCACACTTTTGATGATCTACAACATATTAATATAGCATTAATGCACTACGAGTAGAATATAACAAATATAACAGTCACTTGGGTATAGTTGAAAAAGGTAAAACAATAATTTCAGAAACACACTCATTCAAAAGCACGCACAAGAAAAATCAGATAGCTAAGTGTGGATATGATTTTAGCTAGACATTAATTCTGTCCAAAAAGTGTCTAAGGTAGGCGAGGTTACAATGTCATCGGGTATCAAGTTCCATTCAGATATGGCTTTAGGGAAAAAGCCAAACTTAGAGCAATTATTTCGGGCAAACGGCGGGAGAATAATCATACTGGGACGATGTCGAGAAGTTTCGTTGTGTTTAATTTCAAAGTATTGGTGGCAATTTATTTTTATTTTGTGGTGTATAACTTGACAGAGGAATTTCAATCGCTCATAAGAGCATCGGACCTCGAGCGAGGAAAGGTCTGCACGTTTACACAACTCAGATGGTGAGTGGCATCGGCGGTACTTGTTGAAAATAAATCTCGAAGCAAGCCTTTGCACTCTGTCCAGTTGGTTTTGTTTGATTGCGTATAAGGGTCCCATACTATTTTCGCGTACTCAAAAATAGGTCGTATCAATGTTTTGTATGCTAGACATTTAATATCAGAAGTAGCATATTTTAGATTTCGCCTGAGCGCCCAGAGAGCCTTATTGGCTTTAGAAGATACATTATCGATGTGAGCATCCCAGCGTAGATCATGCGTAATTGTCAGCCAAGATATTTAAGGTGTAAATGGGAGGATTTTCGAGGGCTCGTGCTTTTTGTATGCAGTCTTAAATTCTGCCTTGTCGAAGCAGTCGCTCCGCCTTGAAAACAACACTATTCCCGAAGCTGGTAGGCACAGGTCTGTTGAGGCGAAGGGATCGCGTAATAAAATCACGGGATTTGCACTCCCCATTGTAGGTAAGGTGCCCTTTGAAGGTGGCCACTCGGCTAGCCAAGGAGATCTTCTGGCGAATCTCAGTGATGGCGGTTTGGCCGTACGCCCGGCGTACGTTGATGAAGTGGAGACTTGGACGGAAACCCGTCTGGTCCTGAACAGACATGAATACAATAAAAAAATAAGTTTCCTTATGTAGATCATTACACTCTACCCGGGCTCCGCAAATCCCCAGGGAGGGTTACCTTGTACCGTTAGAGATATATATGTCGGATTCACCATAAAAGTGCTGCCTCTTTTTTTGACGGAGTAATGCCATCATTTCAATGCAACTGATGAAATTATAGGTCCGTGAAGGTGTGTGGATGTAGAAACATAGGTGCGATTCTAATTTCACTGTGGCTAACGGCAAATTGCAGTTTGTGAACTGGGAATAATGAATGACCTGGCGTCAAAATAGTGATACTGAATCACTGTGATTCTACATCCTTTAATGTAGTGGTTGCCAAGTATACTTACGTAGTTTCTTCGCGCCGCCGATAACGTATGCAGGTTCAATGCATCGCTTTGGGACTACAATTCTGCAGTAGTGCCCACCGAAGAATTTGTTGTCAAGCGAGCTCACCTGTTCTACCTAGTCGACCAAGGCCTCCACACACACCCTTTTGGCATCTATCGGCCCCACTCTTTCCCCGACTGGCGCAACACCTACGCTCTGCACACCTTGATCAACCACCGCGAATTAGTGCCGGATGACCCGCTCTTCGATGTGCAACTGAATGAGACTAATATCAGGGACTACGACACCGCCATGGGACAGATGGCCCGCTCGGTTATTTTCGGCACATCTGACTTCGTGGGTCAGGATGCTCCCCGTGCTGAGTGTTGCTGAACTTGCTGCCATGAAAGACCGCGGCGTGGACCTTACGCAGATGCGCAACGAAAGTTCGAGACCGTTCTATCTTGTGAAGTAAAATTCCCAGTGGGTCCACGTGTTCTCAAAAAGATTTTTTCGCGATATTTCTGCGTGACTGCGGAACGTCGCTTAATGCATTTCAGTTGCTCTTGCCAAACGGTGAAGGTTAGTTCGAAAGAACTGGCAGCTTCTAGACAACTCGTGTAACTAAATCAATCCTATAATTTTTCAGCATTCTCAGTTACCTCAGATCGTTTAAAATTGTTCACCACTTTGTCGATCTATTCCGTACACAGCAACGTAAGCGAACTTTTAAGCTTCACTTCTAAGATAATGCAAAGACTGATAGCCATTTTACTAAGAACACTGATCATTTTTAATTTATACGTGGCAATTTGTAACATTGTCTACAAACTTCACACCAGAAAATTCACAGTCGGGATAAATTATGCACTAAAAATTCTGTAGATTCCACGTACCATGGGAATCAATGTCATAAGAAGCATGCGGAGGGAAGGTCACTGTGGTGTAATATTTTTTTTCTGTTGAGCGATACCTTACGAAATCACGGTAAACATATGTACAACTGTTATACGCACAAACATGTATGTTGAACAGTCGCATATGTTTTATTTAACATGTTTACAGTTCGGTAACGATGCCAAGAGCAATAAGGGTATTACCGATACCAGAAGCGGTATCTGGAATATAGCGCTTGTGGTTGCGAGAATCGTAGCCCTGTACAGTGCTACGTAGACCACCTTCAGTGGCTGGCGCTTACTTACTGCTGTCGCTAACCCGACGTGACGCCGGTATCATTGGAGTATATATGTAATGTTTTTAAAATTATATAGGAAGCACTGCAGGCACAATTGAAGTTTCACCAACATTACGCCGGCATAGGGCTTTTTTCTTCCAAAGGAGTTCCGAGACTTGGCGTAGCTTTGTGGTAGAATACTTGATTGCCACGCAGAATGCTTGGGTTCGATTTCTGCTGGGACCATGACATATATTCTTTGTATTCGTCGGGTCAACATTGCCGATGTCGGTTTTTCCCAACACTCTCGCATTTAAATTACCAATGTCTGTTCTCGCAATTCCTCGGTAGACATAAACTGTCAAACACATGTGGCGCATACCCGCATACCATGGCCCGCGTACGGGGCATACGGGTTTGTGCACTCGCGTCAGCAGGAAAGGATTTGACGTCGTAAGCGACGGGAATTTCACATTAGTCATGTCAGTACCAGACACTCAGAATCGCCAGACCCTGTCACCCTTTCATACTAATTTTTGTCTACCCCGAGTTAAGGAGGTGATCACTAGAGCACCCAGACGTAGGCGCCTAGATCGATAGATACGTAGATATAAAGGCTCAAAGTGTCTGCAGTGCGCAAAGAAATTCTTCGCATTAAAAAAAAATCTTACAGGGTCATTTACACATTCGCCAAAGAAAACTCGAAGGCAAAAAACCATCCGGTGCGGCTATACCATCATCATCATATTTGGGTCGTTATAGGCGACGTTCAAACTGTCAAATTCAATAACACTCACCCCGTCCAAATAAGTGTAACCTCAATTAGAGTGAAAATAGCCCCCAAGTATGCAACTGTTTTTATGGGCACCCTGGAGCTTAGTTTTTCAAGCAATGAAAAATCTTTTATTTTCACCATTCCATACATAAGGTGAAAAAGGGAGAACTGGAGAAAAAGCCGAAAGTTATTCGGCTTGACAAAAGCTTTAGTTATTTAGGCATTACCCAATAGCACCGCTTTTTTGTCGAAGGTTGATCGATGACCCATTTCTCCTCTGTTGCCACGGAGAAGAGGATCGTATTCATTTCACCAGTGCTTTCAATAAGTGCATGACGTAGTGCGTGGAAAACGGGACACAGAGAAGAAGACATGGGACAGGTGCTGACAAAAAACTGAAGTTTATTGACAAGAAAACCCGTTTCCTATAGTTGGCAA
This sequence comes from Rhipicephalus appendiculatus, assembly GCA_030522465.1. NCBI lineage: Eukaryota > Metazoa > Arthropoda > Arachnida > Ixodida > Ixodidae > Rhipicephalus > Rhipicephalus appendiculatus. Next base: position 12,570 of record JALIZH010030022.1, read on the forward strand.
TAACGTCACAACAAAGGAGTCAAACATAAGTCTTCACGCGAATATCTGTGAAGAGAAGAGAAAACAAACAAGAAGTTTTAGCATGCGTGAAAAAAATATAATCACTACAGCGAATATCACCGATAAGTGCATACCGAAAGTTATATTACAGGTTTATCCAGGAGGTAAGCATACTGTTATAAACTTCGCTAAGTCGAAATAGTTCCGTTTTGTTGTGAGCCGCACGGCTGACGAGCCGACTTATTCCAATAAGAACTTTCGCTCAGAGGCCGAATCAGGAGGCAAGCGCTTAGAAATACGGCAATTTTCAAAGGAGGTGAAGTTTTTCGTTGCAAAAAGCCTGCCAGCATGACAAAGTCGGCTGGGTGGACTGTTCTAACACGAGACCGGCACGGCCATAAATAACGCATTATCCATTGTATCGTGTCCCCTCCAGGGCACTTGAAATGAAGTCCACATCACCTGCCTATTTGTGAACATCCTCTTATGCTGGCGGGTCATTGACCTCCCAGCATAAGGATGCACGACACTACACGCATGTCCAGGAATTAGAGACATCGCCGAACAGCACCTCCAGCTGCGCCCTTGCAAACATGCATATTTTCTATGGGAGATCATTGTTTTCAGCGAATGACACATAGAAGGCATTTTTTCAAAAAATGCCCAAAGAAACAGGCTCTACACAAGCATCCTGACATCTCATGGAAGTGGCACCATCACTTACGTCCGAAAACCCGTTCCAAATTGAGGGCGAAGTTTGAGG
>JALIZH010030023.1:0-15029 GCA_030522465.1 Rhipicephalus appendiculatus
TGTAGGTAAAATGCTGCCAACCACTTCCGTAGAAATAAAATGGCCGAGCAGAGATGACGTAGAACCCATGGCACGGAAAGCCCATTTAACTTTCACGGAAAGCCCATTCAACTTTCTCGAAGAGCTCCGCAATGAAGAAATGAAGCCACGGCTGCTACGGAACGAGAGCTGCTACGTAGGACCATTTCTCACGCATTATTCGTAATGCAAATGCTACATGCATGTAAAAAACAAACGTGTGTTCTATAAGTTTAACAGGCAAAAGGCATACGTAATAAACAAATTTATCTCCTGCAGCTACAGGGACAGTCAAAATTTTGCAGGCCGCCATCCCAAGTAGTCCTGTGGCAGTGTGGCCTGGGAACTTTTGACTACCGCTGCACATGTAAGAAAAAAACAAATTTGAAGAATATATGATGTGAATTAACATGTTTAAAAACAGACAAGGTCACGTTTCATCTTCACTGAAATGGAACTTTATTTTCCTGGAATAATAAACCAAAATACATCACAGACCTTCGAGATTGTGAAAATAAAAACTGTCAAAGAAATTTTATTTCATTTCAGCATCTTTACATTTGGAATTTATAACACAAACAAGGAATGTTAAAACTTGGAAACACCCAGAGTACCTGTATTATTTTCCAAACGTAACAGTATTTCGCAGATTTTTTCACTGAAAAAAAAAGAAAAGTCATGTAAGCACAATCACACCAGGCGAGTACAGAAGCAAAATATAGTGCGAGCATATTTTGTAGTTGTATCAGCACATTATGCTGCCACTACACAGCCCAAATGTATGGCGCATAAACCAAGGAAGCTGACTCTAATAATCTTGAGCTAAAGTGCAGAACTTCACATGAAAAATGGTGCCACGTGAATATCAGCTATCATATCCTCCTGTGATGCAGCAGTGGAAAATTTGTCAAATATAGTGGACAATGGAACGCAGTGTGTACAGGCATTCAAAGCGCTTGCCTCCTTCTCGGAAGCACATTCTCGGCTGATACTAGGACATGTGCTGCCATTCAGCGAATATGGTCTAAGTCGCTGTTTCCCACCTGCCCAAGAGCGCTGAAAATGGAGGGACTGAGCACAAGCAGCCTTTACGTCTATCGCCATTAAGCAAGCAAATCTATAAGCATTCCTCCATATGTTAAAGCATGCTTAAGCATTGATTTGTGTTCGTAAGAACTCGAAGAACACAAAGCAACACATATCTGTTCAACAAATGTGGTAGTTTTCTTTCATTCACTGCCAATTTGACAATTTCCAACACATTAGACACTGGGCTTCAATGAATACAGAAACAAGGCAGTATGCACATCTGCTCTACTGGCATTATAGAGAAAATAAGCTGCCTTTCGTACAATTATCTCATCATATTAAAAGTAAAGAATAATAATATTATTATTAAATTATAATAAATAATAAAAGTACAACCAACATAGAAGATCGAGGGACGTCCTCAATATTTTTTTATCTCCATGTCTGTGCCAAAGGCTCAAGGAAATAAAGCGCAGCATATTCCACCTGACAGTGAAGGTCACTCAGACCAGCAGAAACCCACAAAGCGAGCTACACTGCCTCTTCAAGTGAGAACAAAGACAGTTAGTCCCTTCCCACGACTTGCAGACATTCGTAATGCTGATGGCTGCAGAATGAAAGGTTGCAGCATGAAAACAGTTTGTTTTGCACGAAGTGTCAATACTTCTTGCATGAAGTGAATAATTCTCGCATGAACTAGCATAACGAAGGACAGCGATGTTTTGAAAATGCCCACTCGTCTTAAACTACGATTTATTCGCTGGAATCTTGATGGTAATTCAATTTGTACTCTCAAATTTGAAGCAGCAAATAATAAAAGTATATTTGTGATGCCAGATGTCTTCTTTCGGTCAGTGCGCTGAACTATGCCCTACGCTCTGTTCCCTAGAGTCCCAATGTCCAATATATCGGACGTGCTGTGGCCAAATAACATCTGATAAACAAAAACGTGACACTTTACCCCTTTGCACTTGGAAAAGGCATTTCCGCAAGTTTTAGAAAGATCCATGACCCTAAATTCAGTCTGGGCTTCAGGAGGATATGAGATTTGGTGGCTGAGAAAATCAACCTGGTGAGGACAGTCCAGTTACTCGGGCAAGTTGTTTCCCCAAAGCTCACTGCACAACTTCGTTATCTCATAGTGTGAAGAAGTCCTTGACCGTTGTCCCATTTCTCGCTCTGTGCCCCTTTGGGGGGATTGATGAGTCACAACTGCCAGCAAAACGACAAGTTTAACCATACTTTTACTTCCCAACATGACTAGTAGCGTGCCTTTTCAGTCTTTATAGTGTAAAACTATTATACCACTCTTATGAACACAGTTATCTGAGGTAGTGAGTGCCAAGACTGCACAATGATATAAAAAAGAACATTAAGTTTGCCGAGACATCCTCGCCCCTGCAATAAGGAGAGCTGGTTGCTCTGTGGAATCTGATAGAGCAACCAGCTGAAGTCAAATTTAAAGGCATTGTTCATTTTCTTTGTCAATTGTACATCACATATACCAAAGGAGGCATGCACTACACTGCACGCATTATATTAAGCTCAAAACTTATGTGGTGTCATGTCTCTAATCTGCACTTGAGATACGATGACTAGTGAAAAATGCCAGATTCTGGAATAACTGGACCACTTGATCTTGTACAAACGAGTCATAATACATATACACAAATTTTCAGCTCTTATGTTGCTGCTAATTTGTGCAAAGGTTAACCGCAGCATACTAATAGGTTGTGGACATATACTGCAATGCAGCAAAACAATTCAAAGCAAAGGGAGAATTCTATCTGCAACAGGAAATGCAAACAGGTGATGCTTTAAAACTAAGCAATTTTCCCAGTGATAGGCATGACAGATCTATTTACTTGTTCATAAATACCTGTCGACTGTCTGCTCTAAAGCTGTTAACACCCGCATTTTCAACTTCTGATGATTCAACCAAAACCATGGGGTCCCCATGAAATTGAATATTAAGAGCTTTCTGCATGCTGTCGTTAGTTCTGCAGTATTATTATTAAGGATGTAAGCGGTTGGAACATGAGCTATATGATGAGTGAAAGATATATGCTTGGTTTAAGATGTGTTTAATTAAGGTCAGTTTGGAGGGATTGGAGGTCAGAGAGAGTGGTAATGTTATGTACATTACAGTCATCAGCGAAGAGTCAGACACTAGATTTTACAGAGGCAGGCAAATCATAAATAGAGATTAGAAAACGCAGAGGACTGAGTACACTTCCTTGGGATAAACCAGATGTCACTTAAGCAGAAGAGTTGTAATTATTAACAGAGGTGAACATAGTTCTGCACATAAAAAACGTCTTTAATCCACGTGAGCACATCAAGATGAATGTTAAGCTGTGTTAGAAAATCTGTGGTGTGAAAACCGATCAAGAGCTATAGAAAAATCTGGAAATAATGTGTCGATCTGGCAGCCCGTCAAGTAACAAATGTAAATGGTCAGAAAGGCCAGCAAGTCTAGTGTCACATGAAAAACACTTACAAAAGCCATGCTGATATTTGAAAATAATGTTACGAACTTCGAGGTAGTTAATGACCTTGCTGTTAATGACACGCTCAAGAAGTTTCCAAAAGGTGCTTGTTAGTGAAATGGCTCAATAAGCGGGGAGGAATGTTCAGCTGACTTGAAATAGGTGTTACCCTGACCAAATTCCAGTCATTAAGAATGAGCCTGTTTGATCATCATTGTGAAAACAGACAGGACAAGACAGAACAAATGATTTGTAATCTACTCCTAAGCATATAATCTACTCCAAAGCTGAGGTGCTGCAAACTACTAGTAATTTTAATGTTGTTTAGCAAAGCTAAAATACCATACTTGTACAAGTTGAGCGCACTAAAGGACATGGACAAAAGGAAGAGACATAAACACACTGGTGCTACTAACAATAATGGTTTATTTTTTTCACCTGCCGACTATATACCTGTTTTGCGCACGACTGTCACATGAACACTTTTCAAAAACATCACCGTTGATACCAAGGTGGGACATGCCTCGAAGAGATAAACAAGGTACATAGGCAATTCAACGACAAGCTTTAAACACACCAAGCACAGAAAATTTCTTCGTACTCAAAGACAATGAGGGTTCGCTAGTACATGCATCGACGGAACGATCAATTTGTTCGGCTTCAGTGATTAACCTAGCGATTTCAGACTGATTCCTGCTCACGACAACGGTTCCATGAAAATTTGGTTTGCATGCACTACTCTGGCAGTGTTGTGCCAGGAAACTGTCAGGCAGCATATTTCCCACTTCGTCACAATGCTCACTAAGCCGGACATTAGGGCATCGGCTGGTCTGCCCAATGTAAATGCAGCCACAGGACAGAGGAATGCGGTAAACAACGCATGTCCCACACCGAACGAAAGGTTCTTTTTTGTGCTTTTTTGAGCATCCCAAGCAAGCTCTCTTATGAGGATTAGCTTTTGCGCAATTTACCGAGTTTAAAAAGGGCTGAAAAGACAACGCGCCCGACTGAGCTCTCTTATCAGGATTAGTTTTTGAACAATTTACAGAGTTTAGAAGGGGGCTGAAAAGACAACGCGAGTGTTAACTCTGGCTGCTACTTTTTTGAGGTTGTGTGAAACCCAACAGATATACGGAATTAATGCCACATTTCTAACCTCAAAAAAGAACCTTTTGTTCAGTGTGGGACATGCGTTTGCCGCATTCCTGTCCTGTGGCCACATTTACATTGGGCAGACCAGCTGCTGCCTAAATGTCTGGCATAGTAAGCATTGTAACAAAGTAGGAAAGATGCCACCTGACACTTTGCAAACCTTTGCATGCAAACCAAATTTTTATGGAACAGTTGTCGTCAGAAGGAACCGATCCGAAATCACTAGGCTGATGATTGAAGCAGAACAAATCTATTATTTCAGCGAAGCATGCATTAGCAAACCCTCACTGTCTTTGAGTACAAAGGAATTGCATTTTCTGTGCATGGCTTGTTAAAAGCCTGTCTTTGAGTGGCCTATGCACCCTGCTTATCTATGTCTTCGAGGCATGTCATGTCTCGGTATCAATGGTGATGTTGTTTTTGAAAACTGTTCATGTGACTGTCATGCACAAAACAGGTATATCAGTCGGCAGGTCAAGGAAATAAACTACTGTTGTTAGTAGCACCAGCGTGTGTACCTCTCTTCCTTAAAGCTCGCATCCTCACCCTCGTCTAAAATACCAGCTTCATTAATAACTATTTCAGGCGTGCAAATGTCATGAAATGTATTTAATTCAGGACATAAGCCTACATTTTTACCTACATTTTTGTAGGTAAAAAGCCAATCACAAGGAGTCATTTAAATCTGAGCACAATCACATTCTTCAGTTATTAAACAAGATGTCAGGGCTGGGGTTTACGATGCGCCAGAATTTACGAGGGCTATTAGTTGACAATGATGACGTAATGATTGAAGTGACGTCGAGTGTACTTTAGGAGTGACTGGTACTTTTTGCCACATTTCTTACAATTTTCCCACTCATTTAAGACTGCTTTTTCACTGCCTGCTGGTAATATCGCTTATTCTTGGTATTTTTATATGCCACAACTTCTGATTAAACCATGGTGTGCTGCTGCTACAACTAATGGACATAAGATGCATAAGGTCATGGTTAAGTTTAGCAAGAGTATTTAAAGCAAATCCCAGTTTTGCTGAACATTGCACAAGGAATTATTTAATAAATTCTGCAGAGAAATGATCAAATTCAGCAATTAATTATGTTGGCTGTGCTGCAACACCTCATTCGTTTAGAAGCAGTTTCCTCTTCGTTAAATGAACTGGCAATTCATTCTCTTATAGACCCTTTTCATAATTGCAAGTGCGCTTCCCTGTGCTGCATGTTCTCCCTACTCATGGCGGCACCTGTCATCCTTTAAGTGGAGAGGAGGCCCTAGTGGAACGTGCCATGGGTTTTCTATCATGCGGGTTTATATCAAGGGAGCCCAGTGAACGTTTTCCGCACCATAGGGCAAGCAAACTGGGCTTGAACACGCTGTTTGCAGTAAGTGACCAGCCGCCATTAGTAGGGAAAACTGCACTGCAGGAAAGCTAGCTTTACAATTATGAAAAGGGTCTATAACGTCATGATCCAAAATTCATTCTGAATTAAATATGTTGGAACAGATATCACGATTATTTGTTACTACAAGGTCAATAATGTAGGCTGTGCTTGATGTGCGGCATGTGGGATTAGTAATAATTTATAATAATGAAAAATCAAGACATGATTGAAGAAACATGTGAGCTCTGTTTTTACTCGCTGTAAAAGATTGCGTGACCCTGTATATATTTGGGGAAATTAAAATTTCTGAACAAGACTGAATATGAACGGAGTAGAGTAGGGAAATTGAGTACACATTTCACACAGAAGATGAAATCCTAAAAAAAAAGAGCAATCATTCATATTAGGAGGACTGCAGGTAAGACCAATGATTACATCACTTGAACATAATTTTAAACAAACACACACACAATAAAAAAAATGAACTAATAATTAATGGCATCATTTATCACAAAGATTACACCAATTCCTCTATGAGTTGATATATCCTATCGCAGTATATTGTAACGTGTTTCGCTGACAAAAATTAAGTTTTCCAGAACAGTGATTCTTGCTATTATGTGGAGCATGAGCCGATTAGCAAATATATTTCGGTGCACTATGATACAGCACTTCTGATGTTAGCGTAAAGGAAAAAAGGGGTTTATTGGTTTTATACATTGAGCTTTGTGAATGATGCGAAACTGGGGTCTGACCTGAGATAGCAACAGAAGAACATCAATCTTCCTTAGAGTGATGAGAGACAAATAATGTGACCAGCCTCATTGTCCTACACATAGGCATTATTGTTATTGTAATGCCTACTAAAGGCAAGGCGTTTTTGCGTACAGCCATAAGTGACTGAACTTAGCCTGGATGGCCTCACATAATCATGAGGGGAGCCGAAGCTTGTGTTCTTGAGCTTGAAGCTGCTACTCATCAAAGATTCAACTTCTTAATTGTTGTAAAAGTTGGTAAAAATGGGTCTCATCTTACTAGTTGAAAAGTGGCCCAAACAGTGCGCTCTCAGAATCAAAGGTATAGTTGCTGACCTTTTATTAGAAACCCTTCGCGGCATTGCCACTCATCCCATTGAAGTAATGTAAAATTGCGAACGAAAATTTGGATGCCCCACTGTGCGCTGTTCGATTTTTCACGCTCCACCTGGCTAATTGGGTATGCTGTCAAACACAATTACAAGATGTCAGCGATGTTTACAATACTTTTTGCTAGGTTGCCAGCACTCAAAGTTTGCACTGGCTATGGCTGGAGGGTCGTGCCAGTGTCAAAATCCACGGAGAAATTACAACTGCGGATCTCGAAGGCCACGTTTTGAAGGCTATGTTTTGATATGTGCGATCTCGAAAGCACATCTCAAACAATGGGATAGTAACTCCACAACAAGACAAACATCATCATCTTCATGGTACCGGTTTGTTTCATACTGACTAACCTGGAAGAACATCAACAATGAGTATGACATCTTAACTGCAATGCTATAGCCTCATGCATCGAAGATAACGGTGTGCTTATGAGCTGCTTGGTCACCTGTCACTGTCACTGCTGGACTGAGAACGCTGAACCGTCCAGAAGTGGTGGTGGGGGATGCGGTGGAAATGATGCTGCTTCATACTTTGCTGAAGATGCGGTCACACAAATCCCTGCGACATCAGGTCACCAAGACGCTCGTGGCATAACCAGTCGTAGTGGCACCGGCATGTCAGGCGACAGCTGACCCAAGAAGAATAGAAGTAGCACCTGGAAGAACATCATTGGTGAGCGGGACATTGCAAATGCGGTGTCATGGCCCCATGACATGAATAATGTGACATGCCTGTCCAATACGTCATAAAACCTTTTCCAGCAGTCACGTCTGTGCATACCTGCACACCACAGACTGTGGAATGCATGAGCCACATGGGATTCACCGTCTATGTTAACTCAGGAACGGCAAGAATGCACTTTGGCAATCTTAGTGAGATAGCATTAGGGAGACCGTACCACAGAAAATCAGCTGCCGGTGTCAGCAGCCTCTTGGCAAGCGAAAGATCCCAATGAAAGGATACAATAAATATCACCGTTTGGGCTGGATTTAAACCCTGGGATTCTAGGTGGTGCATTCTACCACTAAGCCACACCGGTGGTTGAAAATGCTCCGGAAAAGACTCTACTCAGGCGTCGTCAAGTGTGTGTGCAATGTTGGCTATCCTCATTTAAAAAAAAACAATGTAATAAACAATAAACATGTACTCTAATATGACCCAGCAAGCTACAGTGAAGTGCTGTTTGAACATGGAGAAATATACCAACCACTACTTATGATATGCACGTCATCGCACCGCGGCATGCACCTGATTTTGATAAATCTGACGTCTGTGCTGTTAAAAGCACAGACGTGAGTGCTGGCATGGATGTACCATCAGCTACTCCTTAGACATCAGTGCAGTCGACATGCCTGGTAAGCCCTCGATATGCCAATAGCTACTCAGTTAACACAAAAACGTCTGTCAACCTAGTAACACTTGGCTCAAAGAGTAGAAAAAATGCAGCAAGGGCAGCTTCTCACTGACTCCTTCACATGAAATCAATTCCCACAAAACGTGGGATTCACTGTACTGTATTTAGATTTAATCCATATGAATATTTAAAAACCCCACTTTTCAAAATTATTTGGTGCCTTCTACTGCACTGTGAATAATAATTATACCCCATGTAAAACACGAGCAGTACTTTTAAAAATCTAGTATATTTAAACAAGTGTCTTAAGTTAAAAGTATGCAACAGAATATGAAAGCAAGCGCATCTGGGCTTTAGAAACACCTTGACACTAACCAACCTGAGCAGATTACTCGCCCTGTGTTATTCATAATGAGTTGTCTCCTAAAAAAATAAGCGCTTTCCGATTTAGTATACAAAATGTGATCGCTATTGCAATCCATCACGTAAACCATGTTACATTTAGAAACCATTAATGACCATAGCACACGGGCTTGAAAATGTGCGAAAAAGGCAGCACTTATGTGAAAGCAAAAGCTTTTGCTGAAATAAGTTGTCACGTCAGAAATCTGCCGAATTTGCCGAACACAAGACAAGCTGCCTGCTTGCATTGCTCTCAACATCAATGCATTCAATAACTTTTTGTAATAGGTAATATGTCACATTAAGATATTGAGACCGTGCCAAGGAAAAGCTTTTTTGAAAAGGCTCAGCACCAAAGGTCAGTGCACAAATTTAGCAAGCTATTAAATATACATACTTATCAAATGACACAACAGAAACAGGCATTCTATGTATAATAAGCAGGATTGTCTACTTAGGCCACTCCGCTTATTACTCCCATGTCACACAATCCATACCTAATACTAATTTGTGCTGATTTAACTGACTCAATGCATCAAAACCCTTATGTATCTTCGACAACCTAAGATAAAGGTCCAATTCATCAATGGTCATCAATTAACGCATGAGTGCTACAGGAGAAAAATGTGTTTATTAAAAATAAAACTGAAGTTCACAAACTTGAACAATTGATCCTGCGCGTCCCTACTATGCTGGCCTCATTTACAGCCTAAACCAACAATGCCATTCAGCAAAGGTGTGCTCTAGATTATTAGTTTGAGCCAATCACTTGTCCAAAATCGTTGACATTGTTTAAAATCGTCAGTCAACTTATCTTCGTACAGCTGCTGGCTAGATAGCAGGACAGCCCAGATGGTAGAACCAATTTATCCACAAATCCAGTGGCGAAGGGTATGGTTTGTAGGGTTTAATGTATCAAAGCGGCTGGAACTATAAGACACCATAGTGGAGGGGTTCAGAAAATTTCGACCAGCTGGGGTCCTTTTAATGTGCACTGACATCACACACTACACGAACCTTTAGAATTTCACCTCTGTCAAATTACGACCACCACAACCAGAATCGAACCCGCATCTTTCAGGTCAGCAGACAAGCGACGAAACCAATAGGCCATCGAACCGGCTTGTGGAGATGGGGTATAATGCCCAGACTAGACTGAATTTCTTCATTTGTTAAGCTGCATGCAGTTCAGTGAATCAATGCACTTTAATGATAAAGCCTGCTACACAACCTACATATGTTCACTGAACTGTAATATAGCCACATAGGACAGAAAAAAGTCCATGATTATGCATAACTGACTCAAGTGAAAAATTGGTGCATGAGATCCCAAACCGTAATATGGAAGCACTTATCGCCCACAATTAGCCCAATGCCATGCACATGACCACAAAATACACAGCCCACACAGATTTCGTGCGGGCATATGCATTTCCTTGTCCTGTTTTTGTTTTGTTTTTGCAATGTGCCTTTTTATGTAAGAAGTGCATGTTAAAAGCAATCTAGACATACCTTGCACAGCAGGGTCAGCCGATGGCACATCTTTTGCAACAGTGAAGGCCCTCTGGCCCATGGGCAGCTCAGCTGCAACCTCTTGAAATACTCCAAGTTCCATGCAATCTGAAGGGACACCTGTTGCAAAATAACAGCACCATAAGCTCTAACAATGGCTATAAAATTTGATTTCCTTAGTCTGGAAATGGCTGTGTTAAAGAAACATTTCATCTCGCCATTGTAACAAAATAAGTTACTTGGGAGTAAGTGGAACTCTAAGCTGGTGCACACCTTCAGACATCACACTATATTCGCTGCCAAAGCCCCGTGGTACAGCAGCCTGTTTGACAGTACTCATATTAAATGATCTTTGGTGCCCACTTTCCTTCCTGTGTGGGAACAGAGCTACCTTTTCTACAAAAAGCATATCACCCTTAAACACGAATGCCCGAAGAAGCAACTTTATCCATCTGATTTGCCTTTATTGTTTTGCATCTTGAAGCACCACAAGTTTTTCTTGTTTAAGTACAACTAATCTGTACCAGCAAAACATTTTGTATTGCTATTACCACCCACATGTCCACCCACGCTTCCCCTTTTATTATTGCCGTATCCTCTTTCCTGCCACACTTGTGCCATAATGACTACTTCTACCAGTTCACCTTCCACTTTTCTGCTTTATTCTATCATTTTGTCAAAGAGAGTACTAATAGACACATATAGGAAACCACAAATGAATGTTAGACAAGCAATTCAAATGTAGCTAATAGACGCGCACTTCTACAAAGCAGCCAAGCACAATGTGGCGTGCGCTTTGACGATAGGATTATGTGAAAGAAAGTTGGAAGGCCAAAATATTCTTAAGTGGTTTCACCTGAGAATATCAGTGCGTTACAAAGCACAACATAGCCCATAGCCTTAGAGTTGTTGCAGTGGTGGAACAGGCATGTTACCTTTCAGTACACATACTGGTGTAGGTATTCAAAAAGCTGATCTACCACAACAAAAACCACTTTAAAGGCAGTGCGAGATGTAGACTTACCGTACGGCTTCAATATGAACTAAAATAGTCAACATATGCAAGTTCACGCTATATTTGTATCAACATTAGATTCAAAATGAAATGATCAGGCTACTTTCATTTAATTTTAATAGCATACTCTTGTGCATGTGCTTATCATGATGTAAAGCCACCTTTGCAATTTGGACTTGCATCATGCTTACTTATCGGGTATGCTTCAATAAGGCAAACATCAAAACAAAAAAGATTCAAGAGTAACTCTGAATACAGACCATGCCTTAGGATGTGCACAACTGAACCGTAGTTACAGCGAGGGCATACAGTAGGTTTCTTCACCTGAAGCAACATTTATCCTTGATAACTATGCATTGTGTTGTATGAAAGCTCCTCAAATTGCAACCATGGGATCTGCTGTTCTATACATGGACAGCTGCAATGAATGTGCCCAATAATGGCAAATTAATAGGTAGCAGCGCTTAGGCTTCCTGTCTTTTGCTTCTTCAAGCAAGCGGTTGGGTACCGTGATGTTGCACTGTCATCCACTATGCTGAACAATTTACAATGAAACATTAACCGAAGCCACTTTTTCACCTGAAAAGACTCTTTAGCAGGCTCACCATCACAGTAGCACGAGAAAAATGGGTGCACAGCCTAAGAATACTAAAATTCTAGCCAGAGAGAAATAAAAGAAAATTAAACCTGCAGGTGCTGTGGGTTGCAGGCGCTGTGCTTATGACTATGGCGCTTTAGTTCGCCAAGACAGTTATGGCACGCTTTAGGTTTTTGCTTAAAATTGACAAGTCGACCAGCTTTTGTGCCTCTCTGGCATAAGCTTGGAGCAGATTTTGTCCAAAATGTTTGTTGGTAGAAGGAAAGCGGGAAAGACCACAATAAACACAATATGGCACAGCTGTTAGCTGTTCATTGCTGCATTAGTCGTGCAACAACATTGCATAACAATGTAAAAACCCAAAAATGCATACAAATGTCTTGGCAGCAGATTACCCATGTTGAGTTGTTACCTTAGCAATGCTTGAACTGCATATATGTTTCTCTTCCACTTGCTGTGTAACATGTGGCGTTGTTTCAGCAGTGACCTTGATAGTATAATCTTGATGGTATAATCTGCACTCCATATATTGAAGAGAGGCATGACTACTGCTTCTGCAATTAAGAAAGGAACTTTACCATCCAGAATACAAAATATTTTTACCCTCATAAACCAACCGAACTGCTTGTAAAGGCAGTTTGGCTGGTTCATTTATCAGTTTAGAGGTGAATAATAGGTCTAAACAAATACAGCTTAATTCTAAACAACAAAACAGTCCAGCCTTTGAACAGTGCTTAGCAGTTCTGATACTGACCTACAACGAAACCCTTTGCAAGTAAAGTAACCTCAGTTTCTGAAAGCAGATGTTTGCCTTTGCAAAGCATGGTGTACTGACAAATGATAAAGACTGAAATGTCTCTAACTAAAAAAAAGATTGATTCCATGTCATTAACAATTTTTAGGTATCAACTCTGTTCCTTTTAAAGGGGCAGTGACACGGAAGATGGTAGTTCTTGCCTTGCAAACTTCAAATAGAACTGAAGAGAAAGAGCACTTCATCATGAAGCTGCACTTTATGAACAATCGACTACCTTCATGACAAGTGCCCCACTCTTTTTAATCTTGTTTAACCTTTCTAATCTTTGACCACCATTTTTTAACTGCAGATAATGGCACCCATATATTCTGCAGAGGGTTTCAATAAACACCAGTAGTTAGCAGTGACTTTGTGTTTCTTTTCTTCATCCGTGCGTCTAAATTTTGCTGCAACCGCTCGACATGCATGGTCCCTTAAATACAAATGTGTTGGTTCATGACTGAAACATATCCTTTTTCTCTTATTTCAATAGATCCTTTTCTTAATTGTAGTGTTCTTCCCACTTCCAAATCTTAGCGTACAGGTAATGGGTTGTTGCACACATCGCTGTTGCCTACCAGTGCTGCATATGCACACTATTCGGACTGTCAGAATATAGCTTCCCTGCTCTATTCTCATGGTGCGGGCTGAGGTTTTATTCTTTTCCTGCCTCACGATAAAAAATGTCAGAAGATGTCAGAAGCATGTGGTTAAATGCACTTTAGTAGGGTTTGGATTTCTCGCTTACTCAGGCTAATGATCGATAGCAAACTATTTAAATAAGCACGGACAAAGCTGCTTATGTTGTCCGAATGTTCCTCGTGTCCATGCAGCTTGTACTTACCACCAGGACGCATTGCTAAAAGGTATGATAAACACGAGCAAGCAAAGAGTCCAGCAAAGCCCAACTTCAAAAATATTTTTCACGCTTAAAACAAAAAGCAATTTGAAAAGCCTTCTCAGTCAGTAACCAATGAATGTTACTAATAAATGCGTTATTTAACATATCTTTACTAGAACCACCTCAATACTAACTTCACGACGAAACATGTACAAAATTAAACTTATTTTGCAACTTTGTCGCCAGCTGTACACATTATTTCCCACTGTATACATGCCAAATTATTTTTTTTGCCTGCAGTAAAACTACCCAACAATCAGCTAATATGAACTATCATATTTCACTAAATGTTATCTCTCTATAAAAAAAATACCTAATATGGACCATACTGTCCATATTTAAGGCAACATAAAAAAAACCACGAAAGCATAAAAGTTCGCAAAACTTTTTTTAAGTGAAAATCCTACCATTTGTCTACAGCGAAAATTTTGTCTTAACCTAATTAAGGAATAACATATTTTTTTTAATACCTGGCAGTTTTACGTCCCAAAACCACAATGATTATGAGGGACGACGTTTTGACCACCTGGTCTTTAACGTGCACTGACATTGCTCAGTACACGAGCCTCTACCATTTCACTTCCATCGAAATGCGACCACCGCGGCCGGGATCGAACCCGCGACCTTCGGGTCAGCAGCCGAGCACCGTAACCGCTACACCTCACCGGCTGACGAAGAACAGATTTTTTTTCTTTTTTTTGACAACGCGTTTTGCGAACCGTGGTTTCTTGCTTTCTATAAGAATTCACATGCTGCTTGGGTTCCCTTGAGTTATAGTTCCCCTCTCTGGCTGCTCGCGCCTCGACGCTACCTGCCGTCAGCCACCTTTTATCAAACAACGCGTAGGAGATGCACTTTGGCCCGACGGGGAGCACACGCGTAAAGGCTGCAGCGCGCCAAGATTTCACGGTAGATATCGTCTCGTCTTTCGGCGCAGCGGCATACAGGCAGCGTAAACAGAGGCTCACATAACGGCGCCAGCATAGGCGTGCGCAGGGTTCCCCTTCAGGGGGGGGGGGCAGGGAGGGGCGAAGGTTCATCGCAGCGCCCCCCCCTCCCTATTAAGTGAATGTATGGGGCAGACTTTGCGCCCCCCCTCTCTTAGGTGACTAGGGGGGGGCGGCCGCCCCCCTCTGCCCCCCCTCGTGCGCACGCCTATGGGCGCCAGCACAAAGAGAGACGCACACATGAAGCGGCTGCACTACGGCACTGACAAGCCCGAACATTGCTGACAATCGC